>SAUA01000035.1:0-272429 GCA_004335185.1 Phoma sp. RAV-16-625 | reverse complement strand
CGTGTGCCGTCTTGGTAGTGTTCTCCAGCCAGAGATTGATCAACATGGCAAAATTGCGCGAATGGTCAATCAGATATGGAAGGGATGGGAACCCTTCCTTGAACGTGGGAGGGAGACGATGCAAGATGGCGATGGGCGTACTGTACGAAGGCGGGATGGGTGGTGCTGGCGAGTTTGCGGTCGATATCGAGCAGATGTCGTCGAGGTACTTCTTGAACTCCAGGCGGTGGGAAGTAAGGAAAGCGTTCATTGGTTCCATCCAAGCTTCTTTTGTGCCAAAGGAAGACATGTTGGCCAGTCCTTGTAGAGACTTTGCAATGAGCGTGAAGGTCCTTCGAGCTTTTGTCTTGGGGTGATCTGCAAAGCGTTAATACGTGGTGGCATAGGCGAGTGCTATGTACAAACCTTTGAGCAAGCCAAATAGCTTCGGGTTCAGCACGGCGGGAACGAAGAATCGCAGAAACAAGAAACCAGACACACTGCTGTACTTGACTGTGCGAAGGAAATCGCCATAGCGATCTTCAGCGCAAGCCTTGATGTGCCTAAAAATCACCCTGAGCTCTTGCGGACACCTTGATATGGAGTTGTAGATAGCTCGCCAGACCTCTTCAGTGCAATTGATGAGGCGCCTCCAGTTGCGATCCAGCTCATGCTGAGACGAAACTTTGTTCGGATCGACTTCGCAATCGGGATCCTTGTCGTTGATTTCTCGCAGCTTGTCGCAGAGTGTCTCTTCGAGGTACTCTTTGCCCAGTCTTTTCATATGAAGGTCCAATGACTTGGTCAGGAGAGTGTTGCCGCGGAATAGCAGATTCGCTTCCAGCTTGGCGTTGACGCCCATGTCTCGGACAAACAGCTCTCGGTCGCTTGCAGAGCCAAACGTGCCGAGGGACGACTCGTTCGACTCACTCGATCCAAGCCTCTTGCTGAAGCGTAGCCTGCTGGCAGGTGAGTCCTTCAGCGTTCCATCGATTTCTTCCTCGACAAGTGCGCACAACCAATCTGCAGCTGCGCCCGACACCTGGAAGATGTTCAATAGATACTCTGACAGTTTTCTGAGCTCATTCGGCACCATGTGAGCAATCTGCAGGGTCAGGCTGTTCGAGAAGCGGTGCAGTAACTCGGACAATGGGTAGTAGTCGCGGGCCATCAGGATGGCACACTCTTCGCTGCTGACTCGGACGAGCACTTCGCCAATACTGTTGCCATACATGTTCACCAGCGGCCACCACTTCTCCAGCTCCTGGTTCGGACCTAGATCATCAAGGTAGATATCCGTCTTGCCCAGCGTTTGATCAAATGATATCCCAGCGTAACCGCCTTCTGAGGCGTAGGCATCGGAACCGGTCGGGTTCTCGTACTGGCTCTTCTCATTGCGATTGTAGCTTGGCGGTCGTTTCTTCAGCAACAGTGAGGCCGTGTGCAGCGCTGGCAGATCGAGAAACTCAAACTCTTCTCTCCAAAACGGTGTGTTGCCTTCATTCTTGACTGTTGTGCGAGCGCGTGTTTCTCCATCCAGCAGAACTTCAATGAGGTATCCTCCTGGGTTCGTCGTAGCAGAAGAAGACGGTCGTATGGGTGTAGCACCCTCGCCGGGGGCCACCTTTGGGCTGACAGGGGGCACGATCCGCGCTTCAATGACCTTGACAAATAGTGACTTCTCCATGCGGAACATGTCTTGGGTCTCGAACGATGGCGACAGGGCCCCCTCATCGTTCAGGTTGTCCGACTTGGGGCCATACAGCTGCGGAACGGTGAATGCGCGCAGCAAGACTATCCAGACCTCGTACAGAACTCGCGACTCGAGTGATAGGAAGATGGGGCGTAGCAGTGGTATCGAAGAAGATGATGCGGTGTACTGGGGGTATACGGCGATGCAGAACTCGTTGTCGAGGACGGAGGGATCCAGGCGCTGTACAGCGCAGCGGGAGAGTTGCGAGAGCTGGACGGTGGACACGAGGGTGACATCCGTGTCCGAGTAGAGCTTGAGCTCGCCGTTCTCGCGCAGCGTGCACGAGACGCGTCTCCACCTGCGAGAGCCGTGGCTCTGGAGGCGGTAGGCGTGGGGTCTCCCAGCGGCCGATTTTGGCGTGCCCGTGTTGCTGTAGGTGACGCTCGTGTCCCAATAGATCATTTTGCCGACCTTGATGATGGGAGCTTCCTTCTTGGGCGACTCCTTGAGCAGGGAGACTTCGGAATGGCGCCTGCTGTCAGCCAGTCTGCGCTCCATGATGACAGGCGTCTGCGGCTTGGCCATTCTGTTCTGGATGCCCTTGGGTCGCATGGGCTGCCAGCACAGCAGAGCGGCAAACCACGAGTCGAACTCATCCTGGGTCGGGGGGCGTAGGTGAACCTCGAGCTTCGCGTTGTGGACCGTGACGTGCAGGTAGGCAGTGAACGCCTCGCCGTCGTAGGCGCTCCTGACGTGGCAGCCGCGCAGGTCAGGGACGAGGGTGCGGGGGTGGGTGTGGGCGTGGGCGTGGGCGTGGGTGTTTTCCGTCTTGGGCTCGTAGAGCAGACTGCCGCTCTCCTCGTTGATGAAGCAGTACGATAGGGCCCAGGCGTTGGCCTCGCCGCGGCGGAAGGCCAGCAGACCCTGCATCTTGCCGCATGTCGTGCGCATGAGCGTCTTCAGCTTGCGCACGTCCGAGGCCGGGACAGGCGAGACCCACGACTCGGGCTGCGTGTGGTTCGACGACGGGGCATGCTGATGCTGTTGCTGCTGATGCTGCTGCTGCGACGGGGACGGTTGGGGCGGCGGCGGTGGTGGTGGAGGCAGTGGGGGCACAATGTGTTGCTGGCGGCGACTGCTGCCAGGGCTGGGGCTGTTGACGGCGTGCAGAGGCGCGGGGATTGTCGTGATGTGCCCAATGCTCGAGACCAACCCCCCTTCGAGGCTCTGAAAAGCGCCATTCGTGGCGTTGCTGGCGCTGGCGCTGGTGCTGGTGCTGGTGCTGGTGCTGTTGCCGTGGACAGAGGCAATGCGGTGGCGGGACCCCGTCAGATACAGGTCCGAGGGCGAGCGGTCGCGCGTGCTCCTTTCCTCGAGGGTGCGGGTGCGTGGGCGGCTGCTCTCCTTGCTGCGCGTGTACGTGTCGCTGCTGTTGGCGCGGCTGGGCGCAGGGACGGCGCCGTGGCCGTGGGCGTGGGCGTGGGCGTGGGCGTGGACGTGGACGGGGACGGGGACAGGAACGGGGAGCTGGACGGGTACGGCAGCAGCTTGCTGGGCTGGCGGGTCCGGCGACACGGCGCGGATCGTGGTGCTGCTGGTCGAGCTGTGCGTGGTGCTCACCGTCGTGGTGAACTGGTAGTCGGTGTTGTCGGCCGTCGTCTGGCTCCTATTGCGCCGTCCATTGCTGTGTCGGGGGTCCATTCTTGCCCTTACAAGGCCGGCTGCGATGGACGCTCATTGACGTTGGGCAGGCGAGGGGGGACAGGTACAAGCACAGGCAGACGCAGACGCAGACGCAGAGGCTCGCACGCACACGCTGAGTTCCTGTCGCAGTCGTGAAAACGGGTGCGACAGCGTTCCAGCTTCCGTGGCGCATCCCAGCCAGCGTGCGGGACAACAATAGCGCCAGTAGCGGGCAATACCTACCAACGGCGCCCGTTCGTTTTCGCGGTTCCACTACCACTATCACTGTCACTGCCACTGTCACTGCCACTGCCACTACTACTGTCACTGCCACTGCCGCTGACTGCCGCACAGAAGCCGTCTCTCCATGTACCTCTCTGCTCCGTGGCCATCCTCAACCACACACACACACATATTCTACCACATGCATGTACCGAGCTTCCTCTCCTCGCGTACGATACCAGATGCCGCCTGATAGTACAGCTGCAATAAGACTAGTGCCGACCAAGTCATCAACGCTTGCCAGTGCAATTACAGCCTGCAATAGGCTCTTCCAGCCTGCGAGCCTGTCCTGCGATTCAGAACCTTAACGCAAGCCTACGCTGTCATGTACGCTGTCAAGAAACACTTGGCGTAGCTTTACAAAAGTGCTGTAAGCCCACAAGCCACAAGCAACGAGAAATTCACGGCTCGTCCTCGCTGTAATAAAACGGCTTTGCCTGACCTCTGCGCATTATGGTGTGTCCCTGGTGCGAGCCAAGGAGAGCTGCTTCGTTCCATCTCCCATCCTTCCCTGATGAAACATAGGAGAGAGCTCATCTACCTGCAGCTCTAGCGCCTAGCTAAAACACAATTACGCCCTGCCTTCCCTGCAACCATACAGCACGCTTGCTGGCGCACGGCACGTAACGAGAGTACCGGTAGAGTCTGCATGCGCAACCTCGTCAACGCCTGTCTCAGCAAACGTTAGATGCATGCATCTGGCGATACAACCCTACTGTACAGAATTATCAGTTGTACAAAAATGCTACACCTGTTTCTCTGACGGTAGATGAAAAGAGCACTGAACATGGAGTTCACCCCCTGCACAAGATCCCTGCACCTGGCTGTCAGGACACTTGAAATCATCATTGCAATATTTGCAATACACCATTTGAGTCGCCGACGAGCCACTTGGCATTCACGCTTCTAGACTGAACCAGCTGCAACCGACTACGCAAAGCTATCATCTTTCATATCGTATTCTCCACTGTTGGTGGGATACGTGCTCTCATACATCTCTCACTTCGTGGCTTGAATGCCCTGACTCTCTCGACTCTGATCGACGTGCGTCTGCACAATAAATTCAACTGTCCGCTGGCTGCTACAGTAAATGGAATAGAAGAAATAGACATAAAACTCGTGAAATCTGCTCCTGCATAAAGACCCGCCATCGAAGGAAACATGTGCACTCGGCCGTGAGATGAGGAGAAGCAAGCGTCAACGTGCCTCATCTGAACGGCCGCTCGCCCTCGATGCTCACAGGGCTGAGGGGCTGCGAGTGCGGCGGGGTTTCGCCAGAGGTACCCGTCTTGCGGATCGCCTCGCGCATCGTCTCGACCTGAAGGGGCAGCTCCTCGCTCAACGGAGCGTTGTGCGCTACATGTGATGGCGATGGGCTACTGGGCGAACGGGTGCGCTCGTGTTCGACGCCCTTCTCCGAGGGAGCGCCGCTCGTGGGTGGCGAGGTCGAGGACAGCGGAGACCGTACAGGCGAGGGCGAACGGTTGGCAGACGTCGAGTTCAAGCTCATGAACTGGATGCCCTCGCCGGGCCCAAACGATTCGCGGTCGCTCTCCACGTGCTCTGCCTGGACCACGTCTGCAAAGGAGATGAAGCTCAGGCGCTTGACGTCGTCCGTGTCGAGCGATCCGTAGTTGGGCGTGGGGTCGGTGGTGTCGGCGTGTGCAGACGGGGCCGAGTCGTCGGGCGCCAGCGAGGGCGAGTAGACCGAGTCGGCCATGCTGGCGGAGACGGTGGTAGCAGCAGCCTGGTGTGCCGAGTGCGTCACGATCTCGACCTTTTCTGGATTGAGGTGGTCGTCGGTGATGGCGAGAGCAGAAGCGTCGAGGGCGGGCGGGATCATGTCCTCGGTCTTGACGTGGTTGGGAATGGCAGGCGAGAGTTCGGGCTCCTGCACATTGCGCTCGAAGATCTGCGACGAGGCGGGCGAGTGCAGGCCAGGCGACGAGGAGCGGTGGATGCGACGGGTGGGCGAGGCGCCGATTCCAACGGGAGCCATGCGCGGGCTGCCGCGGGGCGAAGCGCGACGGTCAAAGTGCGCGGCGGTCAGAGGCGGCGAGGGGAGGAGCGATGGTGCAGACGTGGGTACAGACGTGGGTGCAGACGACGTTGGCCATGTCGTCGTCGTGGGCGAGAGGGTTCGTGTGGGCGCGACCTCTTCTGCCTTTGCAAAGGCGTCCTGCTCGGCCTGCCCTATGCCTTCCTGCTGACCGCCGCTGCCCAGCCCAAGCAGCTTCTTCCCCTTGGCCAGGAGGCCGGTGCCCTCGGTTGTACTCGTCTCGTCAGCCAGCCTGGCCAGGGGCACGCCCGGGGCATGCGGGGCGGGCGGTTGCGTGGACATTGTGCGGCCGTCGGTGGGGGGCGGGGGGTGCGACTGGAGGACGCGGTGGGAGGATGCGACTAGAGGCCGCGAACGTGAAGGTGCAGAGGAGTGGTGGAAAGCGGTGCAGGTGCTGGAGACAAGGAGGGAGATGGAGTCGGCGCCTCTCTTCTGGGCAGTCGTGTCAGGCAGTCAAGATAGGGGAGTTGGGCACAACAACGGCGGGACTGCGACTGTTGTTATGCGCCGCGATCCATGCCGTCACCGCGGTCGAATTAATCTACACAGGCCGATGCGCTTCCCAGCATGTTGCCCAGGTGGGTTCGACGTTTGGACCCTGGAAAGACGCTGGAAGCTTGGATGCACGCACTTGTACTTGCAACTTGCACAGAGCGAACAACCAGATCAACCACACCAAGCCAACGCAAGCCTCTGGCTACAGCTACACCCGCAGGCAGTGCATCGCGCATCACATCAAACTGAGCTCACGCCGACGTAGATGCTGATGCTCCAAAACCATAGCGTTGCACTCGATCGATGCAACTCGCGTCCACGTGCCGTCCAACACAAATGACGTCGTTTCTCTTCCCTCTCTGTCGATCGCTCCCAACCCACGCACACCACACCAACCTTCCTCTTTTCGAGTAGTCCCATGACGCGTTCCCGCAAGAACCGCTTGCGTCCTCAGCGGCCAGTTCGCGTTCTTCAGCGGCAGCCGTTATGAGCCAAGTTTCAAGTACCAATTGATCAACACCTGCCACCTGCCACCTGCCACGTTTACTCGGTACCTGATACCACAGTCAACTGCCAAGGGGAAACGCTTGCCCAAGAAGCATCCATGCATCTAACGCCATTTTTGATTCAACACTTACAAGCGCACTTTACAATCGTCGTCTCGACATCCTTGAACACTTCGACGTGCTTGACTACAACCTACAGACTGCGCACGCGAGACGTCGTTGGTTAACCTACGCCCTCGCCGGATTTTGCAAAAATGCCACAGAAGCCTTCGACTCAGCAGCCTGACCTTGCCGGTGTGAAGCAAGGCGAGTGTTTGCAAACATGTTCCCTACGGCCAAGAGCCTCTGTGTTCTTCTTCTATCCCCTCACGTGCCTGAACACTCAAACAACCTTGCTGTAACCACCTCCGCTAGATACGGCGAATGCATGTTTGTATACGGCATTGGCATCCTCCGCATTCGCATCAACCTCCTGGGCGCTTCTCGTTTGGAAGCATCTGACACACACAGACTAAGCCAATCGAGGGGCTGTCTCAGCCCTAGTCTCGCATGCAGAGCCGCCGCTTCGGCAAAGAAAGCGTCTCGCCTGTTTCAGTACCCGTTGTCAGCGCCATCACAACATTCTGGAATGCACATCTCTTACACTCCAAGTTTCTGTCTGACATGCTGGCAGGACTCTCGATTGCGGGGCAGTTTCAGAACGCCCAGACTTCGTTTTGACGCCTCTAAACGCCGACTTTCTGTAGCTTGGGTGACTCGACAGCAGACGGCTCTTACGGTCAAACCCAATGACAACCGCTGAACAACAGCTTAGTCGAACAAGCTGCGTCATAATGCCATAGCATGTTCGGGAAGCCACCTGAAGCGCACCCAGGGCTAGCTCACACGGAACCACCAAGCGCCCGTCGTTGGCGGTGAAGCTTGTCAAAGCTTGTCACGCCTGTCTCGCCTTGTAGCAGCTGTCAGGTCCCGCCTTGCACCAAACTGCCAGGGAATGCTTCGCCTACGGGTAGGTCCGTCCTATCCTTGTTGCCGCGGATGTGGGACTTGATACTGGTCACTGCAGCACTTCGCTATCCATGCTTTGTACAGGCACGAGCACACTGCAACTCATGCAGTCACCTTTGAAGGCGGTAGACCAGAGTATATAATGCAGCGACCGCCAGTCTGTAGACATCATCAACAGCTCGCAGCTTTCAGTTCCTCCTCTTCTCTACTCAACAACTCTTATTTCGAGCGACTGGTTCGTTCTTCTACCTTATATCTTATTCATAACTTTCCATCTCTGATTCTTTCCACCAAACACCAATAAACCTTTCCAATCACTATCATCCAACCATCATGCGCTTCTCTGCTATCCTCATCGGCTCCGTAGCCCCCACCCTCATCGCCGCTCATGGCAAGATCGCTGTAGTCCAGGGCGACGCTGGAGGCAACGGCACCGCAATCGGAATCCAAGGCGGCGTTATCCCCGGCCCTGGCAAGAACAAGGTGACCGAGCCTGACACAACTGTTTTTGGCAAGACCAACATCGCTACCGACGGCCTGGGCAAAACGAAAGGCTCTGGCAAGAACACTGTTGCCATGGTCGCAGACACCATGGCGCAAAGTGGCTCAACCCTCCCGCAAGTCACTGATGGTGGCATGATTACAGGAACCTTCCACATAGTCACAACTGATGGCGCAGGCCCAGTGTCCGCTATGATCGATCCTACGGGCACTGGTGCGTTCTCAGCCGGTGTGGAAGCAACTGTGATGCAAGATGTACCCGGCAACAAGGGCAATATCAAGGCCAACGGCCAGGTACCACGTAGCCTGGAATACTGGACATTGCGAGCCCGTGGCCTGGTGAAGCGCGCCTCCAACGTTAACCAGGACTACCCGATTGCAATCCAGGTGCCAGCTGGAACCACATGCTCAGGCACTGCGGCGGGGCAACAGAATGTGTGCTTCATGAAAATCGCAAACAGCAACAAGGCTGGGCCATTTGGAGGTGTCATTGCCTTCCAGATGGCTGGTGGTGCAGCAGCAGGTGCCACAGGATCCACAGGCTCAACTACTTCTACTGGCAGTAATGGCAACGCTCAGGGCGGAGCTGGAGCTGCAGGCAACAACCAGGCTCGGGCGGAAGCTAACAACGACGACGATGAAGAGGATGACACCGACAACACGGCTGCTGCGAGTAACAACCAGGCTCGGGCGGAAGCTAACAACGACGACGACGAAGAGGATGACAACGACAACACGGCTACAGCGGGCTCAGCCAGCCCACGATCAATTATGAAGCGCTTCGCTGCTTGAACGAAGCATGCAATATGATGCATGACTATATTCCCCTTCGAAGATTTCCAGACCGTTAGTCGCGCTGGGCGCAGTACACGGTACTATTCTTACATCTTAGACACCTTCTTAGACCTCTAAATATATAACCAATAAATCCTCATTTCAACCATCACCTCTGTCATCCTGAAACCCAGCCCCACCCTTACGCGATGTACCCATAAACACCACCGCCACAACACCTTCTAATACACCCCACCTTCTAATACCAACAGCGCGTCCATCGATCCACAAAATCAAACCACGAATCAAACCACCGACACTTGCCGTCTTTACAACTGCACGTCGGCACGGAGCAGGGATTGCAGTCGCAGTTGAACGGATCGCGCTCCTGGCGTACTTCCTCGTCCGTCTCGGCTATCTGCGCGTGCCAGTCTGCGTTGGCGTCGGGCGACATTTGCATTTGTGCTGCGTCTGGGTTAATGGGTAGGTTCCTTTTACATAGTGGGGCCCCACGTGGCACGCAGCATGCAGCATGCTGCATGTAGCAGGTAGCGTGTAGCCTTTAGCGTGCAGCGTGTAGCATGGAGCATGTAGCGTCAGGAGGGTTTAGGGGGTCTAAGGAAGCGCATACGTTGCTGTGCAGGGTACGAGGTGTCCTGCCCGACGGGTGCGTATTGCGATGTCATGCTTTTGCGGTGAGTTGGTGGAGCACGGATCCTTCTGCTTTCTGGTGATGAGGCTTGCAGCAGCGTAGTTGGGGGCAGTTGGTGGCGTCGGCTCTTGGATTGGAGAGCAAGAAATCTATGGTGTTTGAATCGCTTTTGTAATAGTAAACGATAGGTGAGGGTTTGTGAATGGTAAAGAGAAATACTCGTCCAAACTTCTAGTGCTCGTATCTGATTAAAAAAGCTCCGAGAGTTTGAAATGATTGAGGCGTCCAGCCCTGGGGACTAAGGTTGCATGCAAGCGAAATGTTAAAGTGGAGCTCTTGTACTTTCTGCTCCATCGCGTCGGCGTTATCATAAAATTAGGATCGCTAGAGGTATATGAGGTCTAGTCGCGTGCAAAGGAAGCTGAGCCAGCATCTTTCTGACTCGTGACACCTCTATCAAACCATTCATCCATTACATCCGTCAGTCGTTGCACAGGCGTACTCATGGGTCTTCCTTTTGGCTCATCGGCCCTCGACGCTTACCCCTAAAAGTTGAACGCATTTGCGTACGCCTTCTTCTCCTTCTCTTTCCTAGTCTGCACCTTCTTCTTCATACTGTCGAGCTCCTTGACAATCGCTGCGTCTCCTGGCGCATACTTGATGGCCTCGTTCAGATCCGCCAGCGCGTCTTCTTCGTTCTTCTTGCCAGCCTTTGCTTGCGCCCTCCTGAAGTATACCTTTGCGAGGTCCTTATCTGTGATGCCCTCAATGTCTAGCGCTTTAGTCGCACTGTCAGCGGCCTCAGTGTACTGCTTGATCTTGTTCTGGAGGAGGGCAAGGTTGGAGTAGACAGTAATCTTCAGAGCCTGGAGGCTTTTCCACAGCTCAGGAGGATCGTTATCTGCCGGCGCAGGGTACTCGTGTAGGTAGCGGAGCGACTTCTGGTACTTCTTGATGCCCAGGTTGAGGTCCTGCTTCTTGAATGCCGCGTTGCCCATATCCTTCAACTCGGTTGCGATCTTCAGGACTTGTGCGCCTTGCCACTCTTCCTCGCTGAGCTTCTGGTCCTCCGGGAAGTCCTCGTATGGATCGCCGGTGACGTCGGGTGTCTTCTCGGTTGCCTTGGCGTAATCGTCACCTGTGAGCTCACCGCAGTCTGAGCAGGGTCAGCATTTGAGCCTACCAAGTACTGTGTGTTGGTCTCTTACCGATAATGGTAGCGTCATGCAATGGCTTGTCACCACTCTGTGTCTTCAGATTCTCAATTTGTCGTACGATGCTCTTGCCGTTGATGACCTCGCCGTAAACAACGTGCTTCTTATCCAGATGCGGTGTAGGAACGGTGGTGACGAAGAATTGCGAGCCGTTGGTACCTGACGTCTATTGGTAACAGTCACAGACTCGCTGAAAACCCAACTCACCTGGTCCAGCGTTCGCCATACTCAGCAAGAACGGCTTGTCGTGGATCTTCTCAAAGTTCTCGTCCTCGAACTTTTCCCCGTAGATGCTCTCACCTCCCGTGCCGTTACCTTCTGTAAAATCTCCGCCTTGGATCATGAAGCCTTTGATGACGCGGTGAAAGCTCGAACCCTTGTAGTGGAGAGGCTTGCCGGCCTTGCCGACACCCTTCTCGCCGGTGCATAGTGCGCGGAAGTTTTCAGCTGTTTTGGGGACGATGTCATTGTACTATGTAGCTATCAGCAGACTGTTGTGCGTTCAAGACAGGTGGTAAACGGACGAGTTCAAAGGCGACGCGACCAGTCTTCACACCGCCAATGGCGATGTCAAAGAAGCAGCGAGTGCGCTCTGTGTATCGTCAGCGATTGCGCGTCCGCTTGTGCATGAGCGAGCTTACTGTCAGTCATAGTTGCTTCAATAACCCTGTTCAGTTAGTGCGAAGGTGCTGTATTTCAATGTAGGGTAGTGAGTGCAATAGCGAGCTGGTTCAGTGTCGAGTAAGACTCGAGGTATAAAATGAGAGAGAAGAAGAGCTTCGGTGAGGCCCGGTGAAGCCGCCAGAAGCTTCTCGAGGTCGTACACTCTGCCCCACCTTGCAGCAGGTACGACTGACTCTCCATCACGATCTAACGAAGGCGGTGAGCGAAGGGTTCCAGTCGTATGTCAGGGGCTTTCGCGGAGTGAAAGCAAGCACTGTCGATTTCGGGATTGGTCGTCTAGACAACATGACCAATCAACAAGCTGCGTGACGGGCAAGGTGGGGCTCGATCCTTCTTGCGGGCCGTGCAGATTTCGCCTGTCAACACGATAGCACGCTGTCGTCATGTGTAGTCATTAGAGAGGAAGATACCACTTCTATTTTCTGCGTATGCCTAATTACGACAACAACCAAGAATGGGGTAATCCGAACGCCATTGCAGACCGGTGACTGATGCATGTACCGATAAAACAGGGGTGCCATGTGCAGAAAAATAAATAGACTTCGTTCACCAGCTCTTGCCGCGGCCCATCGAGAATGGTAAAGCGGAGGAAACAACCTCGTTTTGGTCGTAGTGGTATGCGAAGCCTCCTTGGAGCGTTCTTCGCAGAGCATTCAACCTTATCAGCTTCCACCATTTGTCGATCCTAACCTCAAGGTTGCGGTTGATGCGGACCTTCATTCTGCCAGCTCCGTACGCCCGGCCGCTCTCTTGATCTATGGCCGTCGAGTATCCTGGTCCGCGTGATGGCTTCTCGACGGAGTTGCGAATGTCCGTAAATGAAGAGTGCAGTGTTTTGCGATCTTTCTTCGAGATTCTTCGGGTAGAGACCTTGGCTAACTCGTCAAGGGTTTGCAGCAGCTTGGGTTGGTTGCGATAGACTTGGTAACGCTTCACCAGCTTCTCACCACCTTTCTGGTACTCCGGATGATCCTCGTCTTCGGCTTCTCCCTCAATGTCTTCATCTTCTTCTTGTGCTGTGTACGATTTTTCATACAGCAATGCTATATTCTCTCCTGCAGCAATCTGCACACCGGCATCAGAGCTCTCGAGCTGATCTACAAAGGCTTCAACTGCTGTTTCGGTCGCTTCCTCCAGGTCCTCGATGTCGGTCGCGAGCAAGCCCCAGTTCTCGAGGGCAGCTACAACAATGTCACCGTTGTCCGGCGCATCGACGGACGCACCGTCGGATTCGATGATCTCGAGGAACAACGTCATGATGTCTGTGATTTCGTCTTCTCCAGCTCCACCAAAGAAAGCTGCAAGACCTAGACAGTGAATCGCATTGATCTGAACCTCGACAGATTCGGATTGAATAGCTCGCTTGAGCTCGACAGCAACGTCCTCGTAGATGTCACCAGTATCGAGTGTTACGATGGTCGCAGCAAGTGCTGTTGAATATTAGCGTCTATCGTGCAAGAGGTGCAAGATTTGTCGTACCCTTGAGCGCCTTCACAGCTTCACGGTCTGTTGTCTCCTGTCTGATGCTTCGCAGTATAGATTGCAGCAGCTCCCTGACATGAGGTTCAATCTCTTCGTTGGCATATCGCGCCATGAGAATGTGTGCGTAGGCATTCAGACTCTCTGTGCGGCCTTCGGTGCTGCTGCGCTTCAGGTTCGTGATCTGCTCGATGCGCACGTTGAGTTCAGCCTTCCACTGCTCCTCAGATATCTGGACATCTTCGCCGTTGAGGATCTCGTCGATGGAGTTGGTGCTGTAAGCGAGGGTATTAGTGCAACGCTCGCGTTGTGGGTATGATGTCACTCTGCGTGACGCGGTGGGGAGAAGAAGCAAAAAAAGTTGTGGAACTATGCAAAACTCACCTCCATGCAGTGCCGTCGCTGAGATAACCGTCCTCGTCATCATCGGAAGGAGCGCGGCTGACGTTGCGACTAGCAGTTCGTGAGGGAGCTGCTGAAGAGGCGCCGGAGGCAATCTTGGTGCGCGCTTTGCGCGACATAGTCTTGTGGCTCTCGAGAGCTTGTTTGCGTAGGTCGCGCATGGTGAACGAATATCTCTAGGTATCGAGGCGGCTCTGGTCGAGTTCTGCAATGTAAGTGCTTGTAAATCGCACCTTGTGTACGTTGGCCAGTGACGGTTGGCGTTGGGCGGTTGGGCGGTTCGAATGCGGGGGTACGCAGGTAAGGTACGTGCAGTTATTGTAAGGGGAGATCAGTCGAGTATTGATATATGTGAGGATTATACGACATGAGTCACAGCCGGTGGCAACGAGTTTTGGGCTGGAAGAAATATAGAAGTAACGTCGAGGCCGCAGTGTATTGAAAAGGGCTGTTCCCGTGGTTGCGTTGCCTGATTCAAATGAATATGTGACGCTAGCGAATACCTGTCACACGTCATAGCCTTTCGAACACAAAAATCCACATGTGGTGGCTTTGTTCAAGACCCTTGCGTCGTCCCGGAGCACGGCTTCACAGTTATGACTGGACACCAGAGTTTCGCACAGCGCAGTAGTAACTGAATACCTAAGTAACCACGAGGTACTACTAGACCCTGGTTGGCTGGCGGCGCGGTGGTTATCCCAGGTAGCTAAGAACGTTCTTCTCTTTCCCATCTCCACTTTCCTGGCGGCGACGCTGTATGTTGGAGTATTGATGTACAAAGCCGGTCGTTACTTTCATGCTTGAGCTGTTTGTGTCGGCGAGCGGCTTGTTCTTTACTCTGCACATCCTAGCTATCAACATCCTCCTGCGATCCAGCAGAGCAAGAGATATCGCAGACAGATCGATTAATTCCTCGACTAGTACGATTGGGACTTATTGGTCTTGGAGACTCGATCATCTTTGACGTCCAAGATCTTCCTCTGCGTACTCTGCACTCTAGAAAGACACGTCAATAAAGAAACAACTTTGTGAGTCCATGATCAAAGCCACGTCCAGCCTTACTGGTATAATATAACCCAGTGAACAAACAACGGGTTAGAGATCATCGAACACTTATCCTACAAAGATCCATCAGTCTGGATTCACTCGAAACGACATTGTCCAGCTCATCAATGCACTCAACAATACCTTTGGCATCATTTTCACACTCGATGCAACAAGAGCAGTGGATGGGTTTGGTCGCCGCTTTCTGTTCCTCGCTGGGGCTGTCGTCATGACTGTCTGCATGTTGACAATAGCTGCTGTGGTCACAGACACATAGGTAACGAGGGGACTCTATGCCATGTTTAAGCTAGGTGTCTATCACGTAGTCCTGTTTACATAAGTCTGGTTTTTTTTATTGCAGAGACCAAAAACGTGAGTCTGGCAGAGATGGACTCCATCCCTGGTGGCGCAAAGTCGAGAAAGTTGAACTGAATCAAGGCACGATGAAGCAGATTGAAGTAGCCGCAGCCGAGACAATTGTAATGGAGGCCCCGAAGCGCACGTTGTGAGTACCAAGCATGGAAGAAGATACATGTTTTATGGGCGATGAGAGCGGCCTGTCTCGATTGCGAGTCATGTCAGCATCTTTTTGTCCGTTTCATCTGCATTCTGAAAGTTACAGGAACTCCTCGAACGACCCTGGCTGCTCCGCTCGTCCGTCGTTGTTACCTAGCCACATTTGCGTACTATCTCGAGCTTCCAAGTCTTACTAACCTGCTTGTTCACTGCCCGTCGGAACTGCCATGCAAGGCTCAATGCGGATACGGCATACTCATGCTTGTCGCTACGGCTGATATGTATCAGAACTAATCTTCCGGAATAGTGTTTTTGTATCGCTCTAGCTTCACGACTCGATGCGGTTGCATGGGGTAGCCATCAGAATGTTGGCGGGTTAGCACATCTGGCATGCTGTTCTTCGCACAAGACTAGCCCAGGCTGTTCCGTACGAGTGGTATGGATCAACAATCCCCATTCCTGATCGCAGCGACAGTTGCATACGTTCGGTTTGTTGTTGTCGGTCTCATCAGGAGCGACGGCTACTCCGAACACAAGCCAAGCGGATTGCGTATGCTAAGAACCTTAGGATTCTGAGCCACCATGTCCACCCGCTATCTCACAATGTAAGCTGTATGAATCTGCATCAGAGCACAAGCTCAAGACCTTGGAGTCTGGCATTCACCCTGGCGAGCAAGTCAGGCGCGTGGACGCTCCTATCAGATAGCGGTCCTAAACTACCGTTGTCTTGGTACCCCACCGCCAGGTGACAGTGGCCGTTATTGTATAATGGTCAATTCATAAGCACTTTTGTCAATTATCAGGAATTGGATACGTGGACGGTAGCTTCTTCTGACGATCTTTGCAGATTCACAGAAGCCTAAAACAAAAATCAGCTAGTGTCATTTACCAACACATACTTCGAAGCAAGAACAGTACACATGGGCTGCACACTTGAAGGCTTTACATCCGTCTTTATCCAAAGCAACCAATCCCCGCTATCCTGACGAAGATGTTCGAACTTGCTCGTCGGTATGACGGAAAAGACGCTCGCAGCGCGAATACCTTGGATGTGCGGTCCAAAGGAGTTCTCGTATGGTCGACCTCAACGCAAGCTTCCAAGCTGACATGACATCCCGGCATATGTTCGCTACCCCGTGGGGCATGGCATACGAAGGTGGGTGCCCATCTATAAGATGGTGGGCATGGTATGAGCACGTTCTGAGGCCAACAGTAGTCTTTGTTTTTTTTTTCCGACATCCTACTGAGTACATTTCACTTAAGATGGTTCAGAAGGCGACAGATCATTAATCTGCAACCATGAATAGCGAGATAGAGACCTCTGGCCAAACTACGCCTGACAAGAAAAGAACAGACTCGTCATCATCACCCCCTGAAAAGATCGAGCAAGTCGAAAATGTAGGAACTTCAATCGTCGTTGATGCAGAGACGGAGAGGAGACTCTTGAGAAAGCTAGACATGCGCATCATCCCTATGATTTGCTGGATATATCTGATGAGTTTCATGGATCGAGGTACAGAACAAAAGTAAGCTTGAGGGTAAGGAAGACTACAGAATGGAAGGCTTGTCTGAGGAGGAAATTGGGGAGCTAGGGGAGCACAACCCGCGATTTTTGTACACTATGTAGATGGCCATACTGTGCAAATCTTAGCGAGATGTGTAGATCTATGACCGTTGGTCCTAACACGCAAGTGAAAAGCGTATCTGCCTGTGACGTAAGCGTTGAGACTAACTTCTTACGGTTTGATGTCCGCACACTCGTTGCATCTCTTGCACTGTCGACTACATCTGCGCCACCACATTGGTATCTCACCATTCTGCATGCCAGATCCTGGTGCCAAAAAGCGCAAAACACGCCTTTCAGGTCGAGAGTTCAGAATGACTCGGCAAGAGCCGGGCGCCACACTGCTCGCTCTTGCAGACAATGGCTTGTTGCGCCTCGTAGATGAACTCCTTCTCAACGTCCTCGACCACATCACCTCACTCAGAGATCTTTGCAACTTTGCAGCAACATGTACGCGCCTTCAAGGCCTAGCAGAACCATATATATGGCGCTCGCTACTAGTGCTCAGTGGGGGGCACGCGCGGAACATTGCCGCGGCATTAGACAGTCGAGATGCACGAGTTGACTTCATTCAAGAGCTATCGATCCGGTACAAAGACCAGGAAAAAGAGGGCATCGAGGATTTGAATCACTGGACAACGCTCATGTCGAAATTGCGCCACCTGACATTAGAGAGTCCGTGCCCAAACAACTCTGAGTGGAGGCAAGGCGAGCCTTTTGATGGATGGTCACGGATCAACTATTCAAACTTGGTGGCAAGCTCGGTCTTCCCAAGAGGGGGGCTGCCCATCGCGCTACCAATGTTACAGTCTTGTAGGCACACAAAAAACACGTTGACAACCAAATTGCTGGCTAACACTGTCCAGTAACATTGCATGCACATGGAGCAGACGACAGAAAGTTTGATTTTGACAGCCGCCTAGCTTCTGTTTTCTATCACCCAACTCTTCGCAATCTCACCATATCCTGTCTGAACGTTAAAAACCAAGACATGGAGTCGACGATCAAGTCCTTTGGCAAGGAGCGCAAAAGTACAGCTCTCCGCTCGCTAACATTTATCGAATGTAACATCGATATCGACACGCTTCACACTATCCTCAGTATGCCCAAGGCTCTAGAGCATCTTTCGATTGGCGAGCGTCTGCACGTCTTCGAAGGAGCCAGTCCATCGATGGACTCCACGCAACGAACCTCCTCGAGACACTTTCTACCTGCTCTACAGCAGCAGGCACATTCGCTTAAGAAGCTCACCCACATTGGCGGCTCTTTGCCATTTCTCCCAGGGCGGGAGACTGATCCTGAAGGGGCAGCGAAATTGCGCTCCTTCACCAATCTTGAGCACCTCGAGCTCGGCTTTGAGTCACATCTCTACTACTACCTCCGCGAGAACGGATTCCCGCCTTCTCTCAAGTACCTCAAAATGCTCGACAATGCCATATCTAATAACGCCAGCCACGACCCCAGCTCTCTTACGAGGATAGTCTGGCGCTCAACCACATCACTGGTCACGCAACACTTTCCGTCCACCCTCCCGGATGACTTCACGCTTCACGTTCAGTATTCGCACCACGCTGCCTTCCTCCACGAAGAATCGGCGCAATTTATCTCTATATGGTTCCTCAGCCGTCCCTCGATCTACAAGATCGCCGACGTTCTACACGAACACAAGGGCCGCTTCATCGTATCTCGCGACTCGTTCCCCTCTGGTGTGCCCTACATCCCACCATACATGTACGGCGAGGAATTACCAATCGAGCAAACTATATACGATTCCGACGACTACTGGACGTTCAACGGGAAGTACTACCAAGCCATCGACGACGAAACCTTCGCAGAGAAAGCGGACCACGATTTACTTGTATGTCCGAGATGCATCATCAGGGAACTGCCGGGGAAAAGGTGCAAGCAGCTGGGGGACGGAAGTCGATGTCAGCCGTGCTACAAAGCGGGTCTGGATTGCGGGTGGGCGAGAGACGCGAACGGGCTGATTGTCAGACCCACAGAGGGTGAGGACGCGTCAAGAAATCTGTCAGAATCACCTTCATAGCGAAGCCCTATATACCGACCGATGGCGCGATCCATCCTTGACGGCATGAGCCATAGCCGTTATGAATATGTCGTGTTTGATTAAAGTGAAAATGGTGCTTTATCCGGCCGTTTCTTTCTAGCATCTCATCGTACGACATGTCAAGTCGTTACATATCATTACACTGCTTCCTACAAGACAACACAATCATAACGTCGTACCCTCCGAATATAACCCAAACCCCAAACCCTCATCCCACCATCTAAACCCCCTCGGCTCTTCACTGACCCCACCCCACCAAACCATTTCCTACCATCACAACCGCCCACCCACGCCACGCAGCCTATCCTCCGCAATCTTAGCATCAATTGCCCGATCAAGACTACTCTGGATCTCCTTACTAGGCGTACGGACTGCGTTGGGGTCGCTTGGATCGATGCGTCGGTTGACCGGCGTCTTCTTAGCCAGTATAGGAGTCCGTAGCTTCGCAGCATTGGATGCCAGGCGCGCGGTTGTCTTCGGGGCTTTTGGGGCGGGGGTAGTGGGCACCACGAGGCGCGTCTTAGAGGGCGACTTGACAGGGGATGGAAGACGAGTCGGGTTACCGGGGGGCGTGTAGGATTGTCCTAATCCCGAGTCGGCCTTGGGATCCCTGGGCTCTGGTGTCGTGACCGTACGCTCGTTTGCTGCTGGCTTGGTGGGAGGCTTGCTTGGGGCTTTTGTGGATTTGGCCCGCGTGGGGTGCTTTGGTGCGGCGATCTGGCCGTCTTCGTGCTTCCATTCGGCTACGCGCCCGGCGATGGCTTCTGCGCCTGCGACGCGCTGGGCCTGCGTTCGTGCAGCTGCGGCTGGCGGCGGAGGAGCTGCGCGTTTAGGATGTGCGGCGGCACGGAGAACTGCGGACTTTGTCGTACGAACGGTGAGGGGAGGCTTCGGTAGTGGCAGTGTTGTGGTAGCAACGACAGGTCTTCGCGATTTCGGTGCTGCAGTGCCTGGCAGCGGATGCGAAGGTCCAGGTCCGTTGGCTGAAGGCGTGGTAGCTGAGCTACGCAGTTTGGCCCGCTCGCGTGGGGAACTGACTTGTGAGGCGATTGTCTCGAGCATTTTTGCTGAACCTACAACCATAGACTTCGGTCGTGGCTTACGCGCTGCAGTGTTGAGCTGCCTTTTCGGAACAGCTTGTGTACTGCTCACTGCATCCGACTTGGTGGGCTCGACCACGGAGACAGTTCTTGTGGGTTTTTGGACGCTGATATTGCTGTTCTTTGTGGCAGACACATTGGGCTTTGCTATGTTTGCAGCAGGCGACATTGGCGTTGTAGGTCTGGTACTGTTTGGAGAGCGCAAAGCGAAGTCTGGACCAAGCGATCGCTTCAGAGTTTCCTGGACCTTGCACATATCTTCCTGCATAGAAGAACGCAATCGAGCGGGCGTGCCAAAGCTCTGCGCTCTGCTCGGAGCACTTGGTCGAAGGGGTGTTGTGGGGAAAGATGCCGTTGTCGCAGTGCTTGGGCGTGAGCATTCGACGGGTGATACGACTGCACTGCGAGACCCAACAAGCTGAGCAAGGAGATCGTCCTTGAGCGCTGCGTTCGTCTCTCTTGGTGCCACTAATACGGTCAGAGCATTTGTCTCGCTGGAAGAAGATTTCGAAGCCGGGTCGTTCTCAACTGTCGCAGCGTCGCGCAAGTCTAAAGCAGAGATCTGGGACTTCAACTGCTCGCCGTTCAATACTGTTGCGCACCTGGTGGGTGAATCCTCGTTGGCGTTGTCCCTCCGCACGACATGCGAGCTGTTCAGGCCGAGTCTCTCTGACATTTTGCGAAGCGGCGTGGGCATAGACTCTACACCGCTGACATCAGGCATTATGTAAACTTTTGAGCTCTTGTTGCTCAGACTAGCCATCAGATGGCCGATATTTGATGGTGTCGAGGCCGAACCTTTTCTTAAATCGGGAACGGGCGCTGCGGGAGTAACACTGGTCGTTGCGGGTGTTGAGTACTGCACCTTGGGCGTTCGGTGTGAGTTAGCCATCGTTGATGGCGCAGATTGCTGGACCGGCGGGACTGAAGGCTGTGAGGGAACTTGGCGGACAGGTACAGCTGGGCGTTCCTCCCTTGCAGTCTCGTCTGGTACGTTTCCAGTCAATACTGACGGCAGAGACTCTTCACTTCCACTGCTTCCGCAACCGCTACCGTCGTTCGTACGTAACCCAAGCGCGGGCGCAACCTGATTCCCGCTATCCTTGGACGGGCTTGTCTTCACTTCACTTCCAGACCCACCCTTCCTCTCCAGACCCGTCTTCTTCGTCGGCGTACCGAACAGGTTTTTCCTCAATATATCCCTCACTCTCCCCCCACCCTTTCCCTCGCTTTTCATCTGCTTTTCCGGACTAGGCGTCACCCGCCCCGTCTTCAATGGCGTTGTCTTCTTCTCAGGAATCTCTATGGAGAAGTAGAATCCGTTCTGCCCAACCTCGAGAGTCTGCTTGACGGGCGTCTGGCTGCGTTTTGGACTTTTACTTGGTGTGCGCGGAGGTGTGGTGGGCATGCCGGGTGACATTGTGACTTCTTGGAGGAATCGCTTATGCAGTGGTGTAGACTTCGATTTGGGCGTAGCTGGAGTTGTCGTGTCTTTGCTCGGGCTCTTTTTTCGCGGTGGGGTGACAACGAAAAAAGGGTCTGCGTTCTCGTTTTGGCCGGATGGTGATTCGGTGTGCATGGTCATCCTTGGCTGCTATGCGACGTGTCAGTGAAAGACTCGATCATGTGATTTCGCGTCCCCACTCTGGCTGTGGTGATAGGAGGAGCACTCGGGTGGAGACTGGGGAAACCCTGATGGCAGGATGGTTCGTGGATAATTGTGGCCCAACGGCCATCCTAACGGAGCGATGTGGAGATGGCACGGTCGGGCCAATCTCCCGTGGAATGAGGATGACGATGGAAGCCTACTTACCAACTATGCAGAGCTGAAAAGATCCAGACTTGTGTGGAATGGTCGAAATGCAAGCAATCGCCGTGTTGTTGTTTTGTGATTTTAGCAATGCGGACCCTGCATATGACACGCTATGGTGACGCGATGCTATTAAGTACAACTCCAGACAATTGACGTCCAAAAGAAATGAACGACCGAACAATGAATGCAAGAGATGGTAGAGGAGAGAAGAAGACAGAAGGAAAACTTTGCAAGACATGTTTTCGAAACAACATGTGTAACAAACAAACCGCAGTTACTACGTCTTTCCATGCATGCAAGTGCTGTTTGTGAGACATAGCGACAGCCGATGCACGAGCGTGAGAAATTATTTCAACTCCGCCGCGCATTAAATGGCGACTACAGAGGCCGGATGGAATATTTGAGATAGGTAGGGTTGCTTGTCGTTGCGCATTCTGGCGGAATCTTGCGAGTAGTGACTCAAAGTATCTCCTTGGCCATACTTAAGTCTATCATGTTGTACAGCTTCGAGAGACCGTGTAATACGCGTTGGTTGAACTCGCGGATTATTCACAAATGCGTCTTCGAATTCAAATACTAAAAGTCGGCCACACTTCTGCAGCCGAGTGGCCGTTGACGAAAAGCAACATGTAAGATGAGCGATGTCGGCGTTGGTCAGAGAGTAAAGAGCTCCCACTTGAGTAGAAGCGTGAGAATGATTTGAGAAGAATTCGATATTTTTGATCTTGCTGTATCATGTTGCTTCCCTGGATAGAGTAAGCCAAAACTCCATCTACAGGTATTTATATATGCCGGTGCCAATGTCTACCAGCTCGTTCAAAATTGCGCTTAACATGCTCATGCATCCTCTACAACTTCTCCTTCAAGCTGGTCTTCAGCCTCCTCTCAACGGCATCGAGGTACTCGTTTGTTGTGACCCAGCTACCCCTGTCCTTCTTTCCGCATGCAAGCGCAAGATCCTTGGTCATGATGCCGTCAACGTCGACGGTGTCAACGCAGGCCTTCTCGAGCTGCTCAGCGAAGACGACGAGCTCAGGGGTGTTGTCGAGCTCTCCGCGCTTGGAGAGACCCTGGGTCCAGGCGTAGATGGAGGCAATGGGGTTGGTGGAGGTCTCGTTGCCCTTCTGGTGCTCGCGGTAGTGGCGAGTGACGGTGCCGTGGGCGGCCTCAGCCTCGAAGGTCTTGCCGTCGGGGGTGATAAGGACCGAGGTCATGAGACCGAGAGAGCCGAAACCCTGGGCGACGATGTCGGACTGAACGTCACCGTCGTAGTCTGAGCGTGTTAGCGGGTGTGTTGTGATGAAAGGCAATGGCAGAACGTACTCTTCATGGCGATGATGTAGCCACCCTCGCTCTTGATCATCTGGGCGACCATGTCGTCGATCAGACGGTGCTCGTACCAGATACCAGCCGCGTCAAAGTCCTTCTTGTACTGGTTGTCGTAGATGTCCTGGAATACGTCCTTGAACTTGCCGTCGTAGGCCTTGAGGATGGTGTTCTTGGTGCTCATGTACAGAGGCAGCTTCTTGTCGAGGGCGAGCTTCATCGAGGCATGTGCGAAGCCGGAGATGGACTCGGTGGTGTTGTACTGGGTCTGGGCGACACCACCGCCGGCGGGGAAGTCGTAGACCTTGATAGTCTGAGGCTCGCCGCCCTTGGGGGTGAAGACCATCTCGAGGGTGCCCTCGCCGTCGATGACGCGGTCCTTTGCGCGGTACTGGTCACCGAAGGCGTGGCGGCCGATGATGATGGGCTGCTTCCAGCTGGGCACGAGACGGGGGATGCGGGGGATGACAATGGGCGCGCGGAAGACGGTGCCTCCGCTGTGGGAGGTTAGTATACGCATAGACTTGAAATAGATGGTAGAGACTTACAGGTGGTTACGGATAGTTCCGTTGGGCGAAAGCCACATCTTCTTCAGCTTAAACTCCTCGACACGCTGCTCATCAGGGGTGATGGTCGCGCACTTGACACCAACCGAGTACTTCTTGATAGCCTCGGCGGCATCAAGCGTGACCTGGTCGTTTGTCTCGTCACGGTACTCGAGGCCAAGGTCGTAGTACTTGAGGTCGATGTCGAGGTAGGGGTGGATGAACTTGTCCTTGATGGTCTGCCAGATGATGCGCGTCATCTCGTCGCCATCGAGCTCGACGACGGGGTTGACCACCTTGATCTTCTTGATGCCGGACGCGGGAGTCGACGCCATCCTGAGCTGCTGCTGGCCGAAGCGCGTGCTGGGAAGGAAAGCTGGAGAGGTGCTGGCTGCAGTCGAGAGTCGCGCGTGAGAGAAGAGAGCCGATTTCGCAAGAGGCTGGCTGGCAATGGCACGGGTTGCAAAGGTGCGGCGGGGGAGACGCGTGAGGGAGGAGGCGGTGCGAAGGGCAGCGGAAGCTGAAGCTGAAGAAGAGGGCCTCATGGCGGATAGCGGTGGTCGTAGTAGCTATAACCTCGGGGGTGAGCGTCTCGGTCTCGACGAGAATCGCCAGAGGCTTCTGCTGCGCTTGCCGGCCGCGGTAGCGTCGTTTGCCAGCTGCGATGCTCGGAATGATAGGCGGGAAATAGGTGGGGAGCTGTCACTCGACTACGCTGCGGGCCAAAGCTCTCCCGAGGTTCGCTCAGCGCGAGCCCACGGAGTCAGAGCGCCTTTTAACCCGCCCTCCAATGCCGAGCCTCGACACCGCGCCCGGCCGCAAGCAGCAGGTGCCATGTCGGGCGAGCGGCTGGAGCTCTGCCATGCCAGTGCGAGTCGACTTGCCTGCAAAAGTGCCGTGTCGTACATTGTGTGCGTCCAAGTACATGGTCCTGACACGGACATGGACGTCACGCGCCTCCATCCTGCGAGGGGAACACCATGGCGGGGAGAGGGACGTGCCTGACACCTGCAGACACCTGCAGACACCACCACTCACCTCATCAGCCAGCAACGCCGCAAAAGAAGAGCAGGAGCAGTAATTGGCCACACAATAGGCGAATTGCACAGATGGCAGCCCTTGAACACCAAGGGAGAGTGCACGCCATACTTATGCCCTGCGTCTGCATTTCCCCTCACGAGCCACACGTGCTGCCGGAGCCGAGTACCTGGCATCTCCTACAGCTTCAACCTATTTAGTTTCATGTGAGAACAGACTACCCTTCCCTCGTGTGCTGCCACGTTCCGACTTCAGCCGCGTGGGGGACTGAAATGCGCGCTGCGACTGCCTCGGCATGTCAGTCGAGATGCTAGTAGGGAATCGCTCGGGCTATCTCACATTCAAGCGCGTTACAGTCCTGGGGGGATTATGACCTGAGTGTGTTTCTGCTGTGATGAGACGTTTGTCCAGGATCAGCTTTCATCAATTGATGACACTGGCCAACGTGCATGGTAAGTTGTGTAACATGCAGCCTTAGCCTTCGAATATATACACAGCACACATCTACCAGCAGACCCCTCCTCCACTCACAGCTTAGCGCGCAAAGCATGCACCTCCACCGCCAAGTGTTCACCATCCTGCGATTGCCTCTTGACAATCGCTGCAGGCTTTGAGAGGTGCATGACAATACACGGATTGCGTGATGCAGTATCGGCCTGAAACACCTGCACCTTGTCGATGAACAGGTTGCCGAGGACGTCTTTGTGCGAAATGAGCAGATACGCGAAGCCCTGGACATTGGGTGTTCCTGGGTGGATTAGCTTTTAAATTAATTTTGGTGTGCCTGGGATCTGAACATACCCATAATCGCCCGCGTCTCGAACCACTCGCGTTGAAAAGTGTGGCCGGGCCAGGGACTCAGTTCCCAGCCTTTGGCATCCAGTGCACGGCGAATCACGCTCTTTGTTTCTGCGTTGCTGATGCCCACCGAGAGGAACAGCCGGAGCTTCTTGATCTCCTTGTTCGCCCCTCCAGTCATGGAATCCCATCCGATCCAGGCAACGTCCGAGAACTGATGAAGCGCTGGCAGCTGCTCGTTGAGCACAGGAGGTGTACGCTCTCTGGCGGCGTAATTAGGTGACTGCCTGTTCAGGCCTATAATCACGCCGTCCCTGGGGTTGATGGCGAATGAGTAGGAGGCTCCCGTGGCTCGGTAGTGTTTACCGCCAACGTCGTACCACTGCTCGTCAACACTGCCAGCAGCCGCATCAAAACTCTTATGGTCGATGAATACCAGCCTGTTCTCGCCCCCCTCGTAGATGTCGGAGTGTTCCGAGACCCCCAAGTCCACCAGAGCTTCGCCAATGCCCCATGTAGAGTAGAAGTCGTGGAAGTTCTGATCAACTTTGTCTAGCGGGAATGGATTCCATCCCCACGTATGCAGGTCGTCGAGGCTACGGAATGAACTCTTGGCTGTATCTCGTCGAGGGCTGTACACGGGTCCTACATCGGCATCATTGGCTTGCATGGCCCAGGCGAGCGTGCAGCCTTTCTTGCGGCACTTTTCCCATAGATCATCACTAGCTGGCTCGGACCGTCGGTTGGGCAGAGGTGGAGGCGGGCGTCGAACAAGGGGATTGGCCGCAGTGTCAGTGCCCATACCAGGGCGGAGGTGGTAGGGTGTGGCGTCATTGTTGTCGGTGTTGCTGTTGCCAGGTTAGAATTGGTGTTACGCCGATAGATGTGTACCGTGGTACGTCTTCGAATATGTCCTAGATACTGTACTCACTTTAATAACCTGTCGCCGAGCGCGCAAGCTGCAAATGTCGGCAATATCAGAAGCTGGACCTTCATTTCGCCTTTGGGTCGAGAACGTTGCGGTGAAAAGTAAGATGTAATACTGCGAAAAAACAATCCTGATGCGCAAGGCCTCGCCTGTCGCCACTCCACCTCGACATATAGTGAAAGCATCTGAAGACTTTCACAGACCCTCTCACATTGCCGCTTCGCTCGCATACAACGCGCCAACGACCACAACAGCCAGTATCGGGCTGACGATGTACGATATCGTCAGAATTTTTGCAATCTTCCTCTCGTCTTCGACGCCAGCATCGCTGACCTGAACCATGGTAATCAGCTTCATAGCAGGCGGACCCGTCGGCATGAGCATCATCGCAAACCAGAGCATTGGATCTGATCCCAGGATGTTGGCGTGCTTTGCGATGGTGTAGATAGTACCAATGCTAAGGACCGGCCACAGAACAAAGCGTACAGCTAGAATGAAGACCGTCGTAGCCAGAGGAGTGCGGGTCTGCACACTCGACACACTGTTCTGTTTCGAGTCCTGGTACGAAGTGTACAGTGAAATGCCAGCGACAATCAGAGGTAGGGGAACGAACAAGCCGCCGACATTCTTCCAGCTCTCAGTAAGCCAAGCGGTAAATACGCCGCCGTTGTAGGTGCTTTCGAAGAAGGCACGGTGAAGAACGGGTACCATGCCGACAAGCACGCCTAGTAGAGCACCGAGCAGGGGTGCATTCAGGAAATCATAGAAGAAGAGCATCCACCACTGCATGCGTGCGCTAAGATCGCTCCAATGAAGCTGTGGGATGTAGTGGGGACGACGCTTCACGGTTGTGAACTTGGGCTTGGACGGGAAGAAGGTGATGTTGGTAATGCTTTTGTGACGATCGCGAAATCGTGGTCCCGGTGACAAGAGCCTCGTCTGCTCGGAAGGGTTCTCCGCATCCTCTCCGTGCTCGAGCCGCGAACCATCAGCCTGTCTGTGGAGGGTCCTTGAATCATCCTCCTCTTCTCCGTCGATGGTCTGGTCATCGTCCGAATCAGGGGCGTGCTCGGTGTCAATCAGTCGCGGGCCCACCGCGAATGTCAAGCAGCTGCTAACAGTTGCAAAGACCAGAAAGTAGCTCTTTGCTCTCCCAACAAGCTCACGAGTCGTCTCGTCGCCAACCACCAACTTAGAGAGGATACCCGTCTGCTCCAGACTTTGAACCAGCAGTAACGGGTAACTCGTGGTATTGTTGAACATGATCGCCGCAGTAGTCCAGTCAGGCAGACCAAACACGAGATGCGCAAAGATTCCAATGAGAAAGCTGACCATGTGGCAAACGAAGGCCCACAGGAGGAGGAGAAGATAACGGTTGGCAGAGCCCGGGTGCAGCTCAGAACCAATCTGAACCAGGAGCAATGCGGGTAGGGACATCTTGACGCATATCTTGCTGATTGCTTTGCCGTTACTCGCATTCAGCAACCCCAATCGAGCCGCTATGGCGCCGTAAGAAATGACCAGCAACACCGACGGAGAGGCTTGGACCGCCGCAATGAAGGACGCGACAAAGCCATTGAGTACCATGGTCATGTGAAGGAACGCATGAACAGACCGAGGGAGATGTCGTTCTTCCGGACGGGAAGGTTTTTAAATCAGTTCAAGTGCTTCGCGACCCTGAACACGCGTTGCTTCTTCCAGACAAGTCCCGCCATTCAGAGGCTGAAGCACGTTATCTATTGGCTGAACTCCACCTCACTGATTGGTGATAGATCAAAAGCCGTGATAGCAGGATGCGCTGCGTTGTGCATGAAGACGGCTGGTATGCATATACCTCTACGATAGAGCGACCCAAAGATGTTGCACAATTGCAACCCGTGCACGACGTCATGTTGCAGATACTCATGAAAACGATTTCGCGTGCCGCCAGCATTGTGACATGTTTGCAGTGCAATGCGAAGCAGAAGCTCGGGTGGTAGTTGAGTCCGGGGCCGCCCACCCAATTCTACATGACGGCACACTCAGAGAGCACGCCTCCACTCTTCGCACCGGCTTCAGTTGTTGTCTTTGCGCATGTCTTTGCGACATCCTGCAGAACCTCGCGACACAGCTCGCCAGTCAGAGCACTGCATTCGGCGTAGTGATCGCACAGCATCCTCTGCGCTGCTTGGAGACCTTCGTGCGGCATCACACTCGGCCCCCTTCCTTTCTTGTCTTCTCCAACTTCTTGTAGTGTCCATTGTTTGCGCAAGTCTCGCTTCAGGCCTAGCACCATGACGGGGAGGTTCTCGTCGTAGTTGAAGTGTCCGTTGACGATGGGGAGCCATATCTTTGTGAGCGAATCAAGAGATGCGCGCGAGGTTATGTCGTAACATAATATCACAAACTGCGGGCGTAACAGAGTGTAGTTCTCTGGAGACCTGGTGTCGTAAAATCTAAGCTTGTACGGACGTCCGTAGAGTGAAATATCGAACTCGAACGGCTGGTCCTCGTCACGGAGCGTTGGTAGCGCGTAGGGAGGCAGACTATCGTCGTGAGGCTGTACGCCAAGGCTCAGGCGTCTTCCAATCTGTCAGCTACTGCTGGAAACAAGGTACTTGTAGTAAGAGAGCATTGTGCAGCCTTGGGCATGGTAGGCAGGGCTATGCCTGATGGTCTCTGTGAAGGGAGCACTCACGACAGGAACGTTGACTTGCCGCATTCAGCGTCGCCCAGCAAGAGCACGTTTACTTCCGGGACGTCCATGAAGAAGAGGGAGGGCGCTACAGCAGCGCCTCGAATGTCGGCAGCTACATGGCCGTAGGTGTGAGAGTAACGTGCGGCACGGCGATAGCGGCGATAGTCGACGGTCAAACCTTGGCAGCACTATACTTGTTCAAACTCAACTCCCCATATTTCTTCCATCACCTCACAACCAATCCATATGGCTATTGAAAAGGCTTCAAGCCAGGTCAGGCGGCTCACGGTCACGGATAGTGAGTTCGCTGACATGTCGGAAATATTGATCTTGCAAGTATCTGGGTCTGCCATTCGCGCTTTCAAACAGCTTGGATATAATAACATGCTCGAGGTGATGTAAAGCAAATCATACTTGCAGTCTGATTTCTCTGATTGTCTCTTTTACCACTTCTTCTTCGTTTGTGATCTTGTTCTCTTATCTTTACTTTCACTCATTCGTCATCTCATGTCTGCGACACCAACTGAAACCCGTGCATTGTCCGTTCCATACACGTCCGCCATTTGATTGGAGGTCCCCTAGGCTGCCACATCTGCATGTGGACGCCTCATGTTCCTACTCGAGGCTGTGCTGAGCTTGTGCCTTGTATATGTAGAACCACTTCACCTCGCCTCCCAAACCTGTCCCTCACATTATCCGCCACGTCCTTGAGCACTACCAGTAGATCTGTCCTTGGGAGCTGAGTACATGAATCTGCCCAAATGCCGCAACGATCTCGAATACGGCTTCGTCGCCTCCATGCTAGGCTACGAGACGAGTAACAGCACACGTTAGTTCAAGGCAGGCTGCAATGTGTGGAAGAGGATACGGCTGAAATCCCAGAGTCTCGCCAACAAGCTCTTCAAACATCACAGTTTCCTGACTAGCTTGGAGGACAAGGTTGGCGAGTTCTGACTAGGAGTCGTCCAGTTCGTATTAAAAGCTACGTACAAGATAATAAGGTTCGGTACAAATAGTCTATGGAGTATCAAATTACCAAGGAATCCACTACACAAGAAACACCTTCGCTGAAACGGTCATCAAATCAAATGGAATACATGCTGATCGTGAGGCACACAATCCATTACGCAGCAAGTCACAAAGTTCCCAGCTCAGTTTCGCACCTTCTCTTCATTCCCCTGTTTCTCACCCTCCTTGACCCAATACTTCTCCCGATTTGCATGCAGCATCCTATGCGTCAAATCCGTCATAGCCTGCAACATGGCCTCCTCGGTGCTCTGCTTAGTCCTACTCTTATCCACAGTATGATGCCTGAGGAACGTGCCCTCACACTTACTCAAGATATGGGGATGCTTATTGATACCAGGATAGCCCATTGCATCATCGCAAGGAATCTCGACAATTTCGGTGCCCGAGGGATTGTAGTCCCAGCGAATATACTCGCTGAAGGCTTTTTGCTCGTGCGACCAATTCTGCTTCCAAGTTCCGCAACCCGGGTACCGTGTCTCGGTCGGGCAGTCCTTCCATGCTGCCATCATCTCCGTGGTGTGGGGGAGTGCTTGGGCGATTACGACGCCGGTGTTGAGGGCTAGCTTGCCTTTGCTGTCGTTGGAGGCGTTTTCGTCGCCGTTGAGAATCTGCCGCGTGTCGAGTGGCATGGCGATTGAGGTTGTTGGGGTGATGCCCCAGCGGTTGAAGAGCCATTCGATGGGTAGCTCGAGGTGCTGGATTGTTGCGTCGGCGTCGATGAAGACTACGAAGCGATAGGATTCAAGGAGTTGGGCGAGCACGTGCGGCTTGACCCAGGTATTGTGGTAGCCGGACGATTCCATTTCCTTGGCATTGAAGAATCGGTAGTCGTAGCCGTGGATTTGGGCTGAGAGGATCAGTTCGGGCACGGGTAAGTTTTGTTCAGAGTGCAAGTGCTTACAGTAAAGGAAGTGGTTCATGAAGGAGGCAGACACCATACCGCCGTCCTTCTCAGCGCTCATGTTCGGCCAGTCCATCCGCTGCTCATTCCACAATTCGTTATCACCATCTGGCACTCGTGTATCGATGTCGACAATAAGTATATCGTTCCTCAGCGGCTTCTTCCACCACGGACCGTGCTCGTTAATCTTGTACACTTGCCCAGAAGCATCTCTATATGTCGGCGCTGAGACATTTGTTCGTATCGATTCATAGAGACTCAGGAACAGATCGCTCGTCGTTGGCTTTTCGCCTTTAAAGATATTCGCTGCGCCGCTGGCAGCGCCGCTTGCCGAGTCTTTTATCTGCTGTACCGGATTGTTGCCATGGTGTATGCTTGCTGCCGAATAAATGAAGACCGAAGCAAAGAAGATGGCCACAGCAAGAACCGCAATGCGATGTGAGGAAAACACTGGGCCAGGCATTCTGTCAATAAAACAGTCGAACGACAGAAAGGCGAATAGCGCGCGTATTCAAAAGACATACACTTTTAGGAGGCGACGTCAGCATGATATTTGCGGGTGCACTAATTGAACGACGGGTTTGACAGCTCGGGAGATAGATTGTTGGGACAGGAACAGGGCGACGGTTCCTGCTAGTAGCATCAATTCCAACGGCCGGACAGGTCCGGGTCTTTGGCCTGCGTGTCGCGGAGAGGCCGTGCCAAAGAAAGATCGGCCATCGCTGGATAGCCCAACTCAACTGCTTCGTATAGTGATTCTATCTCGTGCCATACGTCAGACATTACGACGCTTCCAGTGGACGTGCGAGATATTGCTCAAAGTTCCACCATGACATCCGCTGCGAGCCGTATCGCTGCACCATCAAAGGCTTTAAACGTTCGCCGTTGGTTCCATTCCGCCATGGGTAGCTGGTCTTGGGGGCGAGGTCTTTTGCTGCTATGTTGGGATTTTCTCTTTGTGATGTCAAGGATTCGTAGTACGGATTATAGCGTTGGCACTAATGTTCGGAGATCTGGGCGCTTTTAGGGCTGTCAACACCACCAATGCTGTCCGTGTTATTACTCTAATTCCTTTTCGTTCCGGATTAGAGCACCTTAAAGCGAGCAGTCATGCGTACTGGAGGTGTGCTTGCCTGAAACGCTATTGAACCCATAGTCACTTTGGCTTGACGAATGGGCGTCTTACGATATCTAGCTTGCGCGGAGCTACTGCGGTCGAAGCATAACTAGCCTTGCGGGGATGCTGGTTGATTGCGACCGTGTGAATTCCTTCATCTAAGAGGTAAGACGGATTGGCCGAGTTTTCTATGGCCCGAAAGCGATTCTTCCACATGAGGTTGAGGTGGTATTCTGCTAGAATCGTGTTCTCGTGACCAGATCCGATGCGGACTCGCACGATGCATGTTGGACATTTTGTTGTGATTTATTGAGTCTTCTTGTGTCTCGCAGAGCGTGCCTCCGCGAGAAGCGTTGGCTGAAACCGCCGTACGCGTCGCATATCCTCCGTGACATGAACAACGGCATCCTAAAGCGTCCCTATTGCCTGGTTTATTGGCACTTCGGAATGGCCAGTATCTGCGTGATCTATTACCTATTCGTGAGAAATTGGTTCAACATCTGGAGAGAACTCATCCGTAGTACTTTTGTGACGGAGGTGTAGTCGTTTCCAAGCTTTGGAATCAGAGGAAGATATCCAGCTGGCAGCCAATCGGGGGTTTCCCAGTACGCACGTCCACTCGTGAACGCGACATCCTTGCAAGCTGTCCTCCACATCCCCCACTGGACCTAGAGCTCCCACTCGTTCACGTACACCATACCGCATACACCTCCCGAAGTCAGCGTATATACACACTGGCAAGATGCCGGGCAAGATCATCCCTGTCACCAGCGCCTCGCACTTCGAAACGCTCCTCAGCTCTTCCACCTACACAATCGTCGACTTTTACGCGGATTGGTGCGGGCCCTGCAAGGCAATCGCACCCGTGTTCCAATCGCTTGCCGAGAAGGAGACAAAGCCGGGGAAGTTGCAGTTTGTCAAGGTAGATGTCGATGCACAGCAGGAGGTAGCAAAGAAGTATGGAGTCTCTGCGTACGTATACCTATCTACATGCAGGGTGGAGACAGCCAGATGTCATGTTGTCAGCGACAAATGCTAACAGGCTTGCAGTATGCCCACATTCCTCGTGATCAAATCCAAGTCTGTGATTGAAACGATCCGTGGCGCCAACCCGTCCGCCCTCACAGCCGCTGTTCGCAAAGCCTCCAACGATACAGGAGCAGGGGGCGCAAGCTCCGCAGCATTCTCATCTAAAGGCAGGACACTCGGGAGCGCAAACCAGCCCAGTCAGCCAGTAGGGGAGGGCGCGTTCGCTGGCTTACAAAGGTTGATGACTGGAAATGGTGGGTTTACGGACCTGGCGATTCGGTTTGTTGCATTGTACCTGGTCAGTTTGTTTGCATTCGATGCGTTCAAGGCAGCGGAAGAGAGCCCATACAACATCAGATCAAGGAGGTAGAGAACGAAGAATAGGGGGCGGCATGAGGATATGGAGTTGAAATGCTTAAGCAAGGAGTTTGGGGAATTACGCGACAGGATTCTACAAATCTGTATCATGGGCTGTCAGTGTGACAATGCATTTTGACCAAAGAACTGAACCCGGGAAGCGGCAAAGGGTCATTTGGAGAATTGAATGTCTCTTCGAGCTTCCCTCCGTTCTATGTATTAGAAGACAGGTTGCACGCTTACAGTCTTCATTCTTTGGCCAGATCAAGCTTGGCTTTAGACAACGTTGCGGCTGACACTGCTGGGCTATCTCACAGTCCACCGTTACGCGGTACTATCTTAGTAGAGATACTATTGGAATAGGCATGGTTGAAGGTCTGAATCATGTGCGATGAGTTCAGCAGAGAATATAGAAGTAAACGATACCTGAGCTCTTCACAGCTAGTGTACTTTCTAGATGATTGCAATAGGCCTTCCAAAGACATTATAATGCGCTCAGGCAAATGTTATGTAAGCCAACACGATCCAGTGCATGCACCATTGACGGTGAGACGAAAGCGAACAATGAGGGACGACTTGGGCAGCTGGTAATACAAGAGCCTCGGGGCGAGGAAAGTGGTAGGTAGGACTACCCGCAACGACTCCTAGCCTTAGGCAACAACAAATGCGACGCATTCTGACATGAATACCGATCAAGGTCTGTCTTACCGGACCAAGCTTCGCATCAAGCTTCGGATTGTAGTGACGCGTATGCCTGGGGTTACCAAAGGTTGCTGCCTAGTGCTGCAACCGGCCCTGAACCGTGGTGTCGGTTCTAGGGTGACATGCTGTGTAACAACTCATATTTTACGCAGTGAACTACATTGTTGCCGGTATGCTGGAGGTGAACAGGATGCGTTCTTGTTTTGACATTGTTGAAATATGGAGTGGGCGGCATGCGGTAGTGTATAGACGTTTGCAGTATCGGCACTTATTCACGCTCCGACTCCGACAAATCGCACTCGTACTCGTTCTCGTTCTGCCCTACGGATGACTAGTGCTCTTCTGCGGGTGGTCGTAAACAGCTGTTGCTGATTGCTTGACGCCTAACGCACACCGTGTCTGAAAGCGACATGCCACCATGGCGGACCAACTTTCCCGGCCTTGATACGCGAGATTGATCCATGACACTATCAGGCAGCTACAACAACGTAACGCCCTTCCGGTTCAAAGGGCTGACTTCCCCAACACCTCTGTTCACTACATTGCAGTTCTAGACGCGCGGACGATCAAACGGTCACTGCAAGGCATAAAGGCTTTTTGAATTCAACGTGTCTTCATCTTACTCTTATTTTCTCACAAGCTTCCACGTACAGATCGGGTCCGCATCACAGCAGTAGTGCCTGCTATCCTCCTGTTCTTCACAACCACCTCTGTCCGGTCACCGTATTTGCGTATTCAGCGGAACCCCCGTCTTGGGAAACAAAGCTTGTCGCATGTGAAACTGCCACACCAGCCGCATCCGACAAACACCAGAACCGATTGACGTCGCCCCTTTACCCGCTGCGGCCTAGTGACCCGGGTCCATCATCAGCCCGAACCCGACTTCAGGCCTGTGCATTCGGCTAGTGGCGCCGAGGTCGAAATCTCGCTGGGTGAAAGACCACTTCGCGACGTTCTCTCGAGGGACATCGACAAGCTAATCTCGAGGAGCCGTTACGACAACATGGCCGCTCCCCAAGAGCGCGCTGCCGCAAACGTTGCGACGTTGAACACAGACCTGCCCCCTGGCACAGGACTGAACGAGAAGCTCGATGCGCCGTCTGAAGAAGGGGCGAAGACGCTCACCTCTGGTCTAAGTGACCACGACAAACAGATCATCGATACTCAAACCGATGCTCCGAAACTCAGCGTTGGATACTTCGCTTTGTTTCGGTATGCGAACACAAAGCACACACTGATTATGATCGTGTCGCTTATCGCCTCTATTGCAGCTGGCGCTGTGATGCCCTTAATGACAGTACGTGGACACCGCCAGAACCAACTAAATTCGGAAGAGGCAAAATGCTTCAAACTTAACTTCACCAACTGACAGCTCGCAGCTTGTGTATGGTAATTTCGCCGGTAGTTTCACAAACCTTTCTGTGGATGCTGTTGCAGCAGAACACTTCAAAAGCCAGACCAATCAGTTCACTTTGTACTTTGTCTACCTAGGTGCGTATGGTTCGATTTTCTGTACTTCACCTATTGACGATCTGACAGCCATCGGTTCTTTTGTCACAACATACATCAGCATCATCGGATTTTCTTACACGGGCGAGCAAATCACCAAGCAAATTCGCGAACTCTACCTTCGCGCCATCTTCAGGCAGAACATTGCCTTTTTCGATTTCCTTGGATCTGGAGAAGTCACCACGCGCATCAGCTCCGACATGAACCTGGTCCAGGACGGAATTGGACAGAAGATTGGACTTTTCGTTTCCGGGGTTTCCATGTTTGTCTCTGCCATCATCATTGGTTTCATCCGGTCCTGGAAGCTATCCCTGATCATGCTGTCGGCTACGGTCGCCCTTGTGCTCATGATGGGCGTCAACGGCACATTGATGAAGAAGAACCAGACACTTGCAATCGACGAGAATGCTACCGCAGCGTCTCTGGCAGAAGAAGTACTGGCCTCTGCTCGCAACGTAGCAGCGTACGGTACTCAGAGGCGTCTTCAAGAGAAGTACAAGGTTTTTCTGGACAAGGCAACTGCCTATGATTTCAAAGCCAAGTTCTGGCTGTCAATGATGATTGCTGGAATGATGGGCGTGCTAAACTTGCAGTACTCACTGGCATTCTGGCAGGGAAAGAGGTTCCTCGACAACGGCGAGTTGGGTGTTGCGAATATCCTGACAGTCGTTATGGCAACGATGATCGCCGGTATCTCCATTGGTTCCAACCTTCCGCATCTCCAGGCTTTTGGCGGAGCTACTGCAGCAGCCACAAAGGTCTTCAACACCATCGAGCGCAAATCGCCCATCGACCCTGAAACCGAAGCAGGCGAGATCCCCGAGGACTTTATCGGCAATATTGAGTTCAGGGATCTTAGGCACATTTACCCGTCTCGCCCGGATACGGTCGTGCTTCAAAACTTCAACCTCACAGTTCGGACGGGGCAGATGGTAGCGCTGGTGGGAGCGTCTGGATCAGGAAAGTCCACTATTGTTGGTCTTCTGGAGCGATTCTACCTCCCCATGGAGGGCCAGATTTTCCTGGACGGCAAAGACATCAGCACGTTAAACCTGAGGTGGTTGCGACAACACATGGCAATTGTTAGTCAAGAGCCGGTCCTCTTCAGCACAACGGTCTACGAGAGCATTGTGCATGGACTGGTCAACACCGACTATGCTGATGCATCGGAGGAGAAGAAGACGGAGCTTATCGAAAATGCGGCAAAGATTGCTAACGCACACGACTTCATCACCAGCCTGCCGGAAGGATATCAGACAAAAGTTGGAGAGCGGGGTAACTTATTGAGCGGTGGTCAGAAGCAGCGTATTGCCATTGCCCGAGCTATTGTGTCGGACCCTAAGATCTTGCTGCTTGACGAAGCTACTGCAGCCCTGGATACCAAATCCGAGAGCCTTGTGCAAGATGCGCTCGACCGTGCCGCAAAGGGTCGCACCACCATCGTCATCGCTCATCGTCTCTCCACCATCAAAAAGGCCGACAATATCGTCGTCATGGCAAAGGGCGAGATTGTGGAAACTGGCACACACGAAAGCTTGATCCGTGCTGACGGTGTCTACGCAAGTCTCGTCCAGGCGCAGGAGCTCACTCAGAACAAGAAGCCTGGCAGCCGCCTGTCTGGTACAGAAAACATTGAGAACGAAAAGGTCGTAGAAGTCGATGGAGAGAAACATACGTTGATGCGCACAGTGACATCGGCTCCCTCTATTGTCGCGAAACAGGATGAAAAGGAGGATCTGTACGGCACCTGGGCATTGGTCAAGTTTGCTTGGGAGATGAACAGAGGCGAACACAAGACCGTGGCCTTTGGACTGATTTTCAGTTTCCTTGCCGGATGCAATCCTGCTATCCAGGCCATCTTCCTCGGTAACTCGATCAACTCGCTCCTGTCACCAGGAACATCGCTGGGAGGCTATGGTGTCGGATTCTGGTGCTGGATGTTCTTCATGCTGGGTTTGGTGATTGGTTCGTTCTACTGGGCACAGGGTATGACACTGTCCAAGGGCTCTGCCCGTCTCATTGGCAATGTACGCCAGCGCGCATTCGCAGCCATGCTCCGCCAGGACATGGAGTTCTTCGATGGCGAGACGGTGACGTCGGGTGCCTTGGCTAGTTTTCTCTCATCGGAGGCTAATCGTCTCGCTGGACTTAGTGGCGCAACCCTCGGTACGATTGTCAGCTCAGCCTCGTCCATCTTCGTGGCCATCATCGTCGGTTGCGCTTTCGGGTGGAAGCTGGCGCTTGTATGCACGGCTACCATTCCGCTCATGCTGGCCTGTGGATATTTCAGGTTCTACGCTCTTATCCGCATGGAGAAGAGAAACAAGGAAACCTCCGAGGCTGCTTCGTTCGCCTGCGAGGCTGCTTCGTCTATCCGCACTGTCGCCTCGCTCTCCCTTGAGCAGCACCTTCTGCGCGAGTATCATGAGAAGCTCGGCAGACAGGCTGCTGGCAACGTCGTCTTCAACAACATCTCGGCTTCTCTGTACGCTACATCGCAAGGTCTCTCCATGCTGATCTTTGCCCTGGTCTTCTGGTACGGCGGTCGTCTTCTGTTGGCGCAGGAGTACACCGTCTTGCAGTTCTTCATTGTGTACTCGGCCATCATCAACGGCGCGCAATCGGCCGGCGCCATCTTCTCGTTTGCACCAGACATGGGTGAGGCCCGTGACGCAGCCAAGCTGCTCAAATCCTTTCTCAACCGCATGCCCAAGATCGACCACTGGTCTCCTGACGGCAGGAAGATTGAACGCCTAAGCGGCCGTGTCGAACTCCAGGGCGTGCGCTTCACGTATCCAGGACGGCCAGACCACCGCGTTCTTCGTGGAATTGACCTCACCGCCGAGCCAGGGCAGTTTGTTGCACTTGTTGGTGCGAGTGGCAGTGGCAAGTCGACGGTCATGCAGCTGTTGGAGCGCTTCTACGACCCCACCACGGGCTCTGTCTTGGTTGACGACGTTGAACTGCAGGAGTACAATCTGCAGGACTACCGCGCTCAGCTGGCGATTGTGAGCCAGGAAACCACGCTGTATACTGGTACGATTCGGGAGAACATCTTAGCGGATAAGGATGACATAAGCGAGGAAGCCATTGTGCAGGCTTGCAAAGACGCGAACATTTACGAGTTCATCATGAGTCTGCCGGACGGCTTCTCCACTCTGGTCGGAGCCAAGGGCGCGCTTCTCTCTGGTGGGCAGAGACAACGCCTTGCGATTGCGAGGGCGCTGCTCCGCGATCCCAAGGTTCTGTACGTATCTCCATGTGCTTCTCATGTAGGAAGACCGACTAACAAAGCAACAGCCTCCTCGACGAAGCTACATCGGCCCTCGACTCGACCTCGGAGCGCGTAGTGCAGGACGCCCTCGACGCTGCAGCCCAAGGCCGCACCACGATCGCCATTGCGCATCGTCTGAGCACGATCCAGCACGCCGATGTGATTTACGTGTTCGACCAGGGTAAGATTGTAGAGAAGGGCCGCCACGACGAGCTCATGTCGCAGCGAGGCGTGTACTATGAGCTGGCGCGGCTGCAGAGTATGGGTGCGCCGCAGTAGCTACGAGTATTTGTTGCTTCGATACCTCAATGCTGGGCGGGACCTGAGACGTTGAGCGGACTTTTCGTATATAGTTTAGACTTGGTAGCGATTTTGTAATATAGTGACTACTTCACCAGAAGAATTCCTGTCTTGTATGCACGACACCTGTTTGGGAAGGTGACGCCATGTACTGCATGCTTAGAGCGGTTAGGCTATGGGTCGTTCTTGCTGCGGGGCGCTGCACGTGATTAGTCGATCCCTGGGAACGCACATTGGACCCTGGCAATGGTGCGTGAATCAAAAGACGGGCATTTTGCATTACGGAGCACTTTGGGCTTTGGGCGTGGGGCTTTGGAGATGGTCACTGCAGGTGAGACGAGATGAGAGCAGCAGCGTTGAGAAGGAATGCATGACTGCACGAGTGTACGAACGCAGCGTGTTTGAGGCTGGACACTGGATTGGATTGGACTGGACTGGTGTTGCTGACGCTGCAGGCAGCGATTCCGTGCTTGAAAGTGAAAGCTTGACCCTGCTTTTGCATTGCGTAACCCCGCGTGCGTTTCGCAGCAGGAAGCGGTAGCGGAAGCGTGGACAGCGTTTGCCGAGCAAAGCCCAAAAAAAAGTTTCGTCGGCGAGCGTTGCGCAGACGGGCGGTCTATTCTATTCTTCACCATGCTGTCCCTGCTACCCAATTCTTGACCTCTGCCTTGACTGCGCCCACGTACGGCGACCACCTACCTAGGCACGCTACGCTGCTCTCTTTGCCGGGTACCGTTGACCCGCTCTTCCGCCGCCATCGCCCTTGAACGTCCTGCCCTTGACCAAACGCCCTGTCTGCAAAGTGCAAAGTGCAAAGCGCAACGTGCGAACAGCGACTGCACACCTGCACCACTCCACTGCCCGGCGTCATGGTGCGCAATATTGTCGTGCTTGGCGGGAGCTCGCACCCGCAGCTGACTGAGTATGCGGCGAGAAGAAGAGAGAGCGAGGTGCCTGCTAACGAGGGGCCAGGACCATCTGCAACCACCTCGGCATCCCGCCTGCAAAGGTGCTGCTGGGCAAGTTCAAGGTGGGCGAGACGCGCGTTGAGATTGAGGAGAGTGTGCGAGGGAAAGATGTCTTCATTATCCAGTCGGGAGGCGGTCCAGGTATGCACGCAATCTGTTGTAGCTTCACGTGAAAGTGGGAAAAGCTAACGGCGCCTCCAGTGAACGACCATCTGATGGAGTAGGCTCTTCCACGCCGTGCCCGTTGCCTGCTACCCGCTGCCTGCTACCCACTGCTCGTTGCTCGCTGCCCGCCGCATGCAAGACGTACAAGACCACCATCCTGACCGTCATGCAGACTCCTCATCACCATCTCGGCCTGCCAGACGGCCTCGGCCAAGCGCATCACCGCCGTCCTGCCGCTCTTCCCCTACTCGCGCCAGTCGGACATTCCCTACAACAAGACGGGCGCCCCGCTCGCAAAGATCCCCGGCTCGCGCTCGCGCACCGGCACCTACAGCTTCGAGTCGCGCCCCCAGACACCGCACCCCGCCCAGCCCGAGAGCGCCGGCCTGAACGCGAATGGCACCGCCACCCTGCACCACCAGCTCAGTCGCATGAAGCTGGAGGAGCAGCGCAGCCCCGTCAAGACAAACGGCCTGCGCCGCTCCGACACGCTCGACTCGGCAAAGTCCGACGCCGCCGTCGCAAAGCCCACCACCAAGCCCCCGCCCTTTGAGCCCCAGGTCGGATACCGCCAGTGGGTGGCCCAGGCAGGCACCCTGATCGCAGACCTCCTGACATGTGCCGGCGCCGACCATGTCATCACCATGGACCTGCACGGTGAGTCGCCGTCTTGCTCGTTGCGCGCCCACATGAGACTGACGCACCAGCAGACCCCCAGTACCAGGGCTTCTTCGACATCCCCGTCGACAACCTGTACGGCCGCCATCTCCTCCGCAAGTACATCCAGGCCAACATTCCCAACTACCAGCAAGCCGTCATCGTCAGTCCCGACGCCGGAGGTGCCAAGCGAGCCACCGCCATCGCAGATGCTCTCGGCATGCCCTTTGCCCTCATCCACAAGGAGCGCCGCCCCACCCAGATCAGCGACCGGCAGAACGCGACCATGATGCTGGTAGGCGACGTCGCCGACCGCACCACCATCCTCATCGACGACTTGGCCGACACCTCCAACACCATCACGCGCGCGGCCAAGCTGCTGAAGAAGGAGGGCGCCTCGCAGGTCTTTGCCCTCATCACCCACGGCATCCTGAGCGGCGACGCCATCGACCGCATCAACGCCAGCGCCCTGGACAAGGTCGTCGTCACCAACACAGTCGACCAGGCCGAGCACAAGTCGCGCTGCCCCAAGCTCGAGGTCTTGGAAGTCGGCAACGTCTTTGCAGAGGTACGTCGATGGCTAGCAGAAGCATGTAATATTCAAAGACTGACCGCACCCAGGCCATCCGACGCGTCCACCACGGCGAGAGCATCAGCGTGCTCTTCGACTACAGCTAGTGGCTGAACCCGTCCATTTCCTTTTCCCCGTGAATATCTCGTCGCAAACACAAAGACGCCTCAGTGCGATAGAAGCCATAAAATCCCCATTAGAGAGAGTGCTGGGTTGGGTCGGTCGTGACATGTTCATCTCTGCTGTACAAGGCAATCCACGCATACACGCTCACACACATGTATATTGTGACTGTGACTGTGACTGGACTGGGACCGTGAGAGCGCCATCTGTCTATAGAAGATCGCTGCGGAGCGTGTCTATTATACAAATACCTTTTTTTCATCCATCTTATTCACCTTGTTTTGCTTGGCCTATCTTGCTAGGCTAGGTGCACGCTGCTTACTGCTTGCTGTCTTTGTGCCTGTGAAGTCCTACTGTGCTACTTACCAAGTCCTTCCCTTCACTACTCCAACGCAACCATCAAAAATCAACCAGCATCTTCACCCCCGCCTATCTATATGTTTATGTCTATCTACATTTCTATCTTTGTCTACATCTACATCTACATCTACATCTACATCTACATCTGTCTATGTCTATCTATCTATCAACATACACATACCATTCCAACACACACACAACACCCTATATCTTCTTTACTATAACATGAATACTAGCTTACACTTGAGGTTGTGTGTACTATCCGTTACTACAAGCATCTCTTGTCTGGGGAGTTATAGATAGAGAGAGTGTTTAAGCTGGATGCTTACCTGCTAGATACTGGGTTCTGGGTATCAAACGCTAAAGAGAAATACATGGTATTAGGGAAGTGGAATCTTGTGTTTGTTTTGAGATGTGCGGAGTTGTTTGCTTTTGTCTTTGTTCTAACTTATTTTACTTAATTCTACTTTATTATATACATGTATGTATACATATACATGCGCAAACGCACCACCGTACACACCACCACGCACCTTCTCTTAAACAACGGATAGAATACTTATTAGAGTGAGGTTGTTTGATACCGGGGTCTTGGCTGTAGATTACTGTTGTGACGTGGACAGGGGTGCTGTTGAGGGTGGGTTGGGGAGAGGAAGTTCAGCATACAAAGCAACACATACACGCAACCCCCAAACATGCGCTCGCAGCGTATGACAACAAGCAAAGATTCAGTAATCGGACAATATCACAAATACATTCCGACAACAATCACCAACTCGCGGTCCGCACCATCAGCAGCGCAACCACCAACACAACAGCAGGACCAACGCACACCACTCCCACCGCCCACCCCAGCACCATCCCCCGACTCCCCTGCGTAGTGCCCACGTGCATGGCAAACCCCAGCGCGAGCGGTAGCGCGAAGAAGACGAATAAATCGAACCGTCCAGACCGGATAAACGTGTAGATGCTGAAGATGGAGAGCGCGGTGCATACAGCGAGGGCGAGCAGCCACCATACTTCCCGCCGTACCCAGGCTCGGAAGGTGCAGGTCTTGCGTCCGTCGCCGGGGGGCGGCACAGCGTCATCGTACCCGATTGCGCCGCCGTGCAGGTCGGATTTGATGCGCTGGCGCAGCGAGGATTCGGAGAGCTGGCGCGGGTCCATTGCGTCGTCTGTTGCGGTTTCGTCCGAGGTGCTGGAGAGCTGGACGTGCATTGCGTCTGCGAGCTCGAAGACGGCTTTGTACTCACCTGCGACCGAGGTGCGGTGTTGCTGTTTCAGGCGCAGGGTGGAGATTGTGTGGAGGGTTGTTGTGCCCAGGGTCCAGAGCCAGAGGAGGAGCATCATGAGGGCGAGTTGGATGAAGGAGAAGCCCCATTGGTAGTCCTGTGGGATTGGGAGTGGTTAGTTGGTGGGGAGGTGTGGGCGGGTAGAGGGGGAGGGAGGTACCTTTGTTGCTTGGCAGACGCCGGTGGTTGCTACGCTGGTCAGGTCGAAGTGCTCGCCTGACGCGGTCCAGCTGCGCGGGTAGGACTCGTCGACTGATGGGCCGCTTGCGTTGAGCCATATTGAGTGGTTCAGCTGTGGCATCATCGAATACGTGCTTGGTTGCCAGTCGGAATGGTACGACGTTATATTGAGCAGGGGGGAGTCGATGCCAATGCCTGCGAAGGTCGACTTTGTGTCTCGGGAAGTGCGGTAGAGCCCCACGTCTGTGTTTGTGTGAGTTTTTCGAGTATATCCTGGGTACATGCCGTTGACCTACATGCCGAGACGTTGTATATGCGCTGATATGAGACACATCTCTCTCTGTAATAAGAATAGTCGAGTGCGCCGCAGTCTTCACTCAAGTTGTATCTACTGCGTTGAGCCCAGGCGGATATGGAGTCGAGGACAGGATCCCCTAACACAACAGTGTCAGCAACAGTCGACGTGCTCCATCGTGCTGCTTACCATCTTCCTGGGTGGCCAGGACTTCGTACTCGTCGGTCAGGTTGAGTCGGCTCCCGTCATGGATAACATAGTAAAGCGGCCGGAAACTGCTGAACAGAATGTTATTGCCCGCTGAATCAGGCACGTACGCCTCGACGTTACCACTGTAACCTGTCATGGCGCTGCCGAGCGTTGGGAAGACCAGAACAAACAGCATCGTCAGGACGATAAAGACCATGGCGAATCGGGAATGCAAGCCACGTCGTCTGCTGAAGTCCCTGATGATGCGTGGGATTGCTAAGATGAGAGACTCATTTTGCAGGAATATAATGCGGTACGTGTTGAAGGTGACGGGCTGGATTTCCATCGACGTCGTTACATACTGCGCGAACGTCTTCCATGACAGGAGCGCAAGAAGGCCCTGACCTCCCCGGCCAACGACCTGCAGATGTCAGAGTCCATACACTTTTATGTGATTCTATCTGGCCACTCACTATATCCCAGATAACATCTATAGCCTTGGCCTGCGAAAAAGTCAAATGCCCAAACCCCAACGTGATCTGGAAGAACCCCGAATTCGACCAGTACCGATAGCTGCTCGGGCGCAGATTAAACGAGTCGTCAGGCAGACAAGCAGACGGGCTCGCATATTCATTCCTCCAAGTCGAAAACACACACAAAAACACGAAGCCAGCCGTGAGGCCCACGAACCAGATGAAGACCAGCACCCACCAGCACCCGCGGCCCGCGCGGGCGCGGAAGTCGCTGCGCGCTTGACGATGGCTCTCGAGCCAGAAGGTTTTCACGTTGGCTGGGGAGCGCTTCAGCGTTGATTGCGTTCGCGCGCTGACCCAGGACATGTAGCTGTAGGTGCGCAGCTGCATGAGAGGTTTGGTGTCCATGCCGTCACGGGAGCGTGCAGCGGCGCAGCTGCTAGTCGAGCATTGCAGCAATGGTATGTGTAGGGGAGCGGTGGAGACAACGTCGGGGCACGACAAAACGAAAACGTCAATGCAGGGTGGCACATCAGGTGGAGCTTCGCGGATGTTGATGATGAGGAACGATGGACGCCTGAACTAGGAAATTGTTGCGGATCTGCACCAATTTCGGGCGTACAGCCACAAACTCTAGGCTAGCGCAAACGTAAATTAGCTTCCTTTGCTGATCACTCTTTAAAAACAGTTGTAGGAGGTGGAGACCTGACTGGTTCAGTGTACCTTGTCGGGCTGAATGTTGCGTGGTTGTATTACCAAACATATGGGTATATCATCATTCGACGGGTTTCCTCACGACACATTGGTCCCAAGCCCAGCGCTCCCCTTCCATGTTGGCAGTGGTAAGCCACTTCAAGGATGTCAATCCATCATACGACTTGTGTCTTAGAGGCGGCCTTAGAGAGCATCCTGTTCCTGCGTGTCTTCGTCTGCGCGTAGATGACTACGTTGAGGTTCATGTTCTGTTCCGCACCTCTCATCGAATGCCATCTTCCCATCTGCCCACTCCACTACCTTTTCTCCTCCCTCCATTCTCTTGGCTAGGCGTGAACAACTCTGCACTCAACACCAGAACAGCAGGCACAACAGCCAATGCATCAATCGTCCCACTGCGTGTTCGTTTGCTCTGGTGATTGGGGTTCATCATCGCCGCGATCTCCTTGTTTTTCACCTCCTTCTTGATCCGCGGCCACTCTTCGCTCGGCCTGCCCGAGGATGATACAGACGAACTCCTACGGCGGAATGGCGAGAGTGACGAGAGCGAGACTGCTCGCGACCGCGACTTCGGGGGCGGCGACAGAGATGATTGGGCTTGCTTTGGTGGTGTTGGGATGGGTGGGAGCGGGATGTTGATCTCGGTGTAGAGAGGGCTTTCGTCTTCGTCTGTACCTGACGTTGGAAACGGTGCGAAGGAAGGCAAAAGTTCAGGTGCAGCATTTGGTGTTGAGATGGCAGAAGTTGAAGAATCGAAATCGCAAAACGGGTCGACGTGTGAGTCCGCGACCTCGCAACACATATTCCCACTATCCATGGCTTCGAGGTAGGCGGCGTATTGATTGGAGTTGATGTTGAGCCCTGGAGTGTTACTTTGGCTCCTTGATATGCTTCTGGCGCAGATCAAAACACAGCCACGTCAGGCGTCCGTTCGTTAATTTGCAGCACGAATGTAAGCAACAACGCAGCAGAAAGCTGAGCTAAGGTGCAAATTCTATGCCAAACGTCCAAATTGTCGAAAAGTCTTCACTGATCGCCGTCGCGTATCCTCGTTCTTCGTTTACGTATTCGGGCTTTAATCGGGAAGGAAAGGTTGGTGAAGAGCGTGACAAGACAACGCGACCGGCGCACATCGCGCCTTCATATAACTTTAGATCCTTCGTCTGTTCAGCTGACCGTCATCTCAGACAGCCACCGGCGCTCACTCAGCCCCAAACTGCAGTAAGCTGAGGTAGCAATCTCGGTTGCCGCACTGCCGGATCTGAGATACGTCCAGTGGGGCGCAGCACCCACTGTTATGAGATAACATGGGGCCGAATGGGGCGGGGTTGTCTTCGAGCGGTTGCCTGAGCGCAAGGCTGATTGGGGGGCGCATGTCCACAAGTCGGAGATGGGTGGTTTGCTGCTGCAGGACTGAAGATGGAAGACGCTTTGTAGGGACCGCACCGGTACATAAGTGGGACACCACTCCTCACATTCGAGCCTCAAGTGCACAAACCATCGTCTCCCAACACACAACGCTACCAAAACAGGTGGCTCGCGCGAGAATGTAGTTTTTGTACGAGTTGATCAGATTTCATTGGCATTCATCCTGCTATAACTACATAGGTCGACGCGTTTACTTGAACTGATCCTCCGTAACACCTTTGCCCATCGCCGCCGTCGAGCTGACACCGCCAGACACCATCTTCAGCATGTTGTCGACATAGTTGGCGCCACTCCATTTCTGGTGAGTAAGAACATCCACCTTGTTCTCCGCCTCCGGCTCCTGAATGATCTCGCCGTAAGCGCGCATACCCTGCTTGGCGTACGCTTTGGAGAAGGTGTCGGCCATAAGAGCAGTCTGGTGCAATCCGGCGAGCGTGATGAACTGCCAGCAGTAGCCAAGAGCTGCAAGACGCTTGATGTAAGTCTCCTGCTCGTCGCGAGGCATCGCACTCTTCCAGTTAAAGGAAGGCGAAAGATTGTATGCGAGCCTGTCTGACAGTCAGTAAACGCAATCACATTGATTATGGGAAGAACGCACTTCTGCTCCGGCCAAACAGCATGAACGCCGTCAGAAAACTCCTTCGCTTGAGCAAAATCTGGTAGCTTCGACTCCATCCAGATCAGGTCGCAATATGGCGCGTAGGCGATCGCGCGGTTGACTGCGGTTTGGCATCCGCCCTGGTATCTGTAGTAACCCTCACGTGTCCGTGCAGCCTCCCAGTTAAAGAAGATATCGACACCCGTCAGTCCCTTGGCGATAGCACGTGCCTCCGAGTTGCTCTTCCCTTGGCTCTGCTTGTTGAACTGAGCAATGAGCTCCTGCTTGTTGACGTGAACCCCAGCATGAATCGTGTCTGCCACAGCCTCGTGGAAGAGCTTCAAGTGGGCTTCCTTGGTCCATGCATCCTCAATCGCCTGTAACTCATCGCCGCTCTTTCCAGCTTGCTCCGCAGCATACATGAGGTCGCTAAGAGGCTGGAGGGCTGGGTTTGTTACACCCAGAATGTAGTGATGATCGCGGGGATCGATGGTTGATGTGATCAAGGTGGCAGCTTCTGAGTCGGTACGAGCGACGGCGAGAAGGTCACTACCCATGATATCGGCTTGCGCTCGAATAGCGACCAGGCGGTTGATATGCTCGCTGATCGGTACCAAGACCTTTCCTGCCATGTGTCCACACTTCTTTGTTCCTGGCGCCTGATCCTCGATATGGATGCCGGCAGCGCCCTTTTCAACAAACAACTTTGTAAGCTTCATGATAGCCGTCAATCCACCATGTCCAGTATCTGCATCGGCGATGATGGGTCGAAGGTAATCGACGTTGGCAAGCTTCGCACGGTCGGCTTTTGGTGTGGTGACACGCTCCTCGCGCTGCTTGCGATCGTGGAACACTTGTGCCATGAACAAATGTCCGACTTTGTTAGGAACGGTTGTCTATGTTAATGTTAGTTTTGGGTTACAGTGGATATCTGTCAAACTTACATAAGGGTAATCTGCCAGATCTGGCCCAGGCTCGTCGGTTGACGATGCTGTTGAAGAACACTGCCACCCGGAAACGTAAACTGTGTCTAGGTACTTCGCCATCTGTGTGACCATCACAGGATCAAGACACCCATATGTGTAGCTGACATCCTTGTTCTACAGACGGTCAGTTGAGAAATGAGTAACTGAAACACTCTTTTACAAACCTTGAAGCGATCCTCCACAGTCTTCCACAACTTCTTCGACAGGGTGTTTCCTGGGTACTGGATCTTAAGAGTTCCACGCTTCGCGACAATCTGCTCGGCTGTGAATGGCCTCTTTGTATACCTCCATCTCGAGTCGGTCCACCACTGCTTGACCTCCTCAACTTCTTTCTGATATTGTGCCTCCTCGGCATCGGCGTGAGACATTATGATGGTGTTGGTGGGTATCGAAGGCAATGTAGGGTGCAAGGTAGTGAGCAGGTGCGTTTTGATGATGGGCAAAAGGAAGCAGTAGTAGGCAATATGACGCTTTGCAAATTTGTGACAGGTAATGATGACACTTCCGCAAGTCTGAGCTTTCCAACAACCGGGCAGCCAAGTCTCTTAAGTAGAACCGCGAACCGCGGACCTACCACCTACCCCAGAGGCAAGTTAGCACATTCGTAGACTCCAGTCAGAGAACTCGGGAAGGTCCGGCTGAAGGCACCATTGGGCCGACAGCTGAACCCGAGGAAGCTGGCGTGGTGAATCAGCGGCCTGCACGAGCTACTAACGCTGGAACGTTGTAAGAAATTCCCTCGGCCCAAGGGGAATTCGCGCGACTGAATGCATGACTGGTGCAGATCCGGTGGGTGAGGGGACCATCGGTCGAGAGCTTCAGACAAGGATGACGTTACGTGCCAATTGCTTGGACTGCTCTCAGCTTGTGAGACCTGCAATTTGCTCACTTGCACCTGCTCGCCTCGCTGATACAGATACAAAACGAGCAACATATATGGCACGCGACCTGCGTATGGCTTCACATGTCGAAACCGGTGCGCTCCTGTGTAAGCTGCATGACATGTGAATGTGCATTTCAACCCCAGATTTCGCGCTCGGGCGCACTAGGCCGGAAAGGATGTCCCCGCATAACCTCGGTTGTCGAATTCGGCATGGCCAGACTCTATCGATAGGTGCATCATGATGAACGCACATGGGACTTGTGAAAGCAGAAAACGGTCGCAAGCCGGCTTCGGAGTGGTAAAATTTCTGAAATACGTTGACAATTTAGCGGTGGGCCAGGACCGCAACTTTGACGATCAATTGCTGTACAGCTGTCAGTGTGACATCTCGGCTTCGATGCATCTGAAAATTCTAGGCTCACTCAGCTCTTGTATTCAACAACATCATACCAATTAGAATTTGTTTGTGAAACTATATGTCTTGCATTGTTACATTTGATTGTATGTTAATGATAGCCCTTCATCAGTCCATACACGTGACTCGCAATCGCTGCCGAAATGCCTCTCGACAGCGGCCACCATCCCCCCTCGAACAATGCATGCCGGGTGAATACACTCGAGCACGACACTTGCCTTGCAGCATAGTAACAGAGCAGTATCCTCAAGATTGAGTCAGCCAAGCTGATGACCTGAGGGAAGCCCAAGCAGAATCGCTGAGCTAAGAACAGCTTGATGAGTATCCTCCGGTACTCGCCAGTATACATTCGGTCACGCTGACTCCTGACAAAGACGTCCATTTCTGAAAATCTCGCACCACGGATGTCTTCAAGATAGAAACCGGGGTGTTCTGGGGTTACGTTGTATGCAGGTTCGGCTGGGGCACAACGTAGCTTCTTGAGCAATGACCAATTCAAGCTGTTCAGAAAGTTGCGACTTTTGTGGACGGAACTCCTCGATGACTCTGATCTGGATTGGTTGAGTAGTTGCGTCAGCAGCTCTGGGCGAGATACCCAACATGTCCGGTTCTTCTCGTCCGTGAAGATGCATTCATGGTCGAATGCCTCCAACGTGGACGAGTAGTGGACGAAACGCGAGTAGAATACAGGAGATAGAATGCGAATCTCGAGCTCCTTGACTGCCTGTCCTCTAGGGGAGCGAGTGGTATCGATTATTTGTTTTGGTGAATCAGGAATAGTAGTGTGGAATATGATGCGGAAGTCATCCTGAGCTGCGTCGACGAGGCGACTGAGGTAATTGTGAAATAAGTGATGGAGGGTTCTGCAAGGATTAGCAACTCACGAACAACGGTCTTTGGTTTTCGGGGCTTACATCTCTGATGAAGTTGGCAGTCGTCCCAGACTAGGCGTAAGTACCTCCGGCCGGAAAAACACATGTAAATTCCGTTTGTGGAACAGGTTGAAGGCTTCTTTCAAAATGCGTGGAAAGGTCACCAGGCCTACCCACCACCAGGACATTATGAACCAAGCTGCACCCAACAATCCAAACTCGTTGGGATCGAGCGGTTTTCCGATGCAGTTTAAGCGCGCTACGACCTTTGCATGATCTTTCGAGGACTTCAATGTAATGGTGTTGTCGATCATAGGAGTATCGTAGCCTACGTAGGGGAATGGGTTCTGAGCTCTGAGCGCATACGAGCCTTTGCGGGAATTGAACGGCGAGACGTGGAAGTCCTTAACCCAGAGGTCTGTGAAACGCGTTTTGGAGCTGGTAGGCGGTTCTTGCCCGTCGTCTTCCTCATGTGTAGAACCTGGCGTCAGAGGAGGGGTAGAGGTGCTTGTACCATTCAGCAGGTATATGCGGCGCTCTCCGAACGTGTTGTTAACTTCGAGAATCATCTTTTTGAGTTGGTGTTCTTGGTCATAGATGTACCAGAATGATACAGGGTTGAAGGAGTAACCAAAAAAGCGCGGTGCGGTGACCAGATAGGCATATGACCAGTCGGCATCCTCGATATCCTGGTCCCTCATGAAGGCCTGCAGTTTTCCGTAGAATCCAAGCCTGCCTTTGCCTCTGGTGAGGTAGTCTGCTGCCCTGACACGCAGCCACCAACTTCCTAACTCTTGGTCTGTCCCAGTCGCAACATCGCGTCCGTCAGCAGTCACACCACCAGGAACGACTGGGAAACCACATTGCAGATACGAGTACGTAAAAGCGTGACGCTTGGGAAACATCCGCGCATGTTTTGTCTCGCATGGGAATATCCTAGCCTTGGGGTATTGCAGAGTCCATTGTTCGATATCTTTGGGCGGTTTCTCGGCTTCCGTGTCGTTGTCAGGTATGCGTTGTGGCTTCCAACTCCGGATAGCAAGTGATACTGTGGTGAGAGCAAGGACCACCAAAGAAGACCCCACCATCGCGCCAGATGCGTCCCAGCTCTTTTGGAGGAGACCTTCCAGTTGTTCCCTCATCAACCAGGTAGTAAACACACCAAAGACCCAGCAATCAGCGACTAATTGACGGTCTCCACAAGATTTTCGAAGACCTGCACCGAGCGCCCAGGTGGCAAAAGAGGCAAACATCGTCGTGCTGCATTCGTAGACACATTTGAAGCTCGAGTAAAGAAGCATGAGAAAGGAGAAGGCCGTGAAGGCCACGAGTCACTACGCGCGATACTTTATGAGGTTGTTGCTACAGCGAAGATCAAAAAGCTCTCGAGACATTCATCTAGCCTTGACACGCGCTAGACCGCATCTTCACAGTCGATATGCAGGGTCGATCCGGCGGTCTCCTTACAACTCCTGCCGTGAAATTGCAGCCTTGAAAACAGGGCGCGGTTCCTCTGTGTGCACTTTTCGCTCCATGTGGAGTCTCTACGCGGACTTTTCGCATTCCGAACCACAAATGACGATGTTGCTGCAGGTCGGCGAGCCAGGCGTTCGAGAGGAACCGTTTTCAATTTGCGACTAGCGAATCAGATGTGTTAGGAATAGCGATACGCCCCATGGAAGTTAACCTCAGCTGCATCAAGGCGCGCCAATCTTTCCAGCTCCACGACCGTGGTAACACGCATTTGCAGCAGTCGAGAGCACACAGGACGCAAGCCATGCACACATCGGCAGTTAAGTGGTCTCCACTTGGCCAAAGCACAAAGCAGTAGTTGCAGCTGATCCGAGCTATCACCGAACATTTGAAATGATTGTGTTCATGTAATTCCAGTGTGCCCTTCATGAAATCACAACGACAACACAGCCCATCTAGGAATGCTAGAAGTCACTCCGACCTTGCACATGTTAAGCTTCGGACTCTTTAAGCAGTGATATTTTTTCATCATCAATACGTGATGCGTCGCAACGTGGTGCAGCCATGGGAACATTGTATATGCTCGACTGGTCATGGTAGTCACCAGGCGAGTTCGATTGTATCCAAAGTCCTTGAATAGTATTTATAAAAGCTTGCGGGTGTTTTTCACATCGTTGGCTGATATTTGGCATCAATAGCGATTTTAGCTTGAGCGTTGCCGTCAACTGCCTTCGGTGGGTTCGTATCGATCTGTATGGTCACCTAGTCCTGATATCAGCGTTTGGCTCTTCGCAAAGGATTCATCTCAAACAAGCATTCGGAGGTAAATGTTGTTGTCTGCGCAGTGGTAGTCTGAACCAAAAACTTACTGGTCCATCGTTGATGAGTGCAACGTCCATCATCGCAGCAAAGACGCCGTTCTTGACCTTGTCATGGCCGAACTGATCCCGCACCTGGTCGAAGAAATGCTGATACAAATTTCTGGCCTTGTCTCCGCTTGCAGACTGATGAAAGTCTGGCTTATTGCCCTTTTTCGTGGTAGCAAGTAATGTGAACTGAGAGACTGTGCTACATTAGCTGGATAGAACCCAATCTCACAACTTGTACGTACCACATAGAATTTCTCCGTCGATCTCTTGTACGTTGAGCTTCCAACGCCCCACAGGGTCTGTTGAATTGTCATCCCATAGCTTAGTCTTCAAGATCTTGGAAGCCATAGATTCTATGTCCTTCTCGGTATCATCTTTCGAAACAGCGGCCAATACCAATATGCCTTTCCCAATCGAAGAGATGAGTTGACCATCGACAGTAACCGATGCTGATTTGACTCTCTGTAGCACGGCTGTGCGAAATCAATGGCTAGGTCCTGGATCGGCTTGCAGTAGACGTACTCCTCATGATGGTGAAATTGGGTGGTTTTGTGTTCCAGGACGTAAAGAAAGAGAAGGTCAGGTCTTGCCAATATCTTTATGAGGAAGAGAATATATCACACACGAGAAAGACACGAGTTTAGACACCTTATGCCTGTTCCAACGGCGTTAGTCCTAACAAAGCGCGTGAACGCGGTGCGGGGGACGCTATGCCTGCTTAGTAACGAAATCTTGGCGCGCTACCTCACTTGCGGACGCATTCGACCTTCACGCTCGCCAACGCCAGCATCTGGACAAACAATCCCCAGCCATTGCGACTGCGCAAACGCTCCCGCACTCACCTCCGACGTTACCATCCCACAGTATCCGCACAAATCACATACCGCGCACCCCGTCACACGCAAGCCCTCGCGCGAGGCTACGCAAACGCAATGGCAGCTCGCAAGCTCCAACAGGAGATTGACAAATGTTTCAAGAAGGTCGCGGAAGGCGTTGCGACCTTCGAGAGTATATACGACAAGATAATACAGACGTCGAATCCTTCGCAGAAAGAGAAGCTGGAAGACCAGCTGAAGAAGGAGATCAAGAAGTTGCAACGGTCGCGCGACCAGATCAAGACATGGGCCGCCATGAGCGAGATCAAGGACAAGAAGCCGCTGCTAGACCACAGGAAATTGATTGAGACAGTAGGCTGCTACCAATCGTGGAAGGCGTTTTCATGCTAACACTGTACAGCAAATGGAGCGGTTCAAAGCCGTCGAGAAGGAGATGAAGACAAAAGCTTACTCGAAAGAAGGGCTATCATTAGCGTCCAAAATCGATCCCAAAGACCGAGAACGAATGGAAATGGTCGAATTCCTGCAGCACATGAACGAAGAGCTGGAACAGCAAGTGGAGAAGATTGAGGCTGATGTGGAGATAATGCACGCAAGCATGAAGAAGGGCAAGAAGTCGGACAACGCAAAGGCTGAGCGCATAGCGGAACTTGAGGACGCATCAGAACGACACAAATGGCATCAGGGCAAGCTGGACTTGCTGCAACGAGCGCTGGAGAACAGCAACGTCGATACAGAACAAGTCAAGGAGATTGAAGACAGCATCAAGTACTACGTTGAGGAGAACCAGAACCCTGACTTCATGGAGGACGACACAATATACGACGACTTTAATCTGGACGAGGAGGAGGCCATCTACGGCATGGGTAACGAGGCCGATCGCGTCTCTTCACAAGACACACAATCGATTGCGGAAGAACCAGAAGCCGAATCTCGACCGGCGGTGACGAAGGCGAAATCCAGCGAGGCAGCAGGCGGACGACGATCGTCAACACAGCTGAAGTCACCTCTACCTGTACTGGCGACATTACACACACCCTTACCAGGTGCATCGAATACGGCAGCAAGCTCTATGAAGCCAGCACCGATACCAACACGGACACCAGGCGAACCGCTAAAATATGCATCGGCAGCTGCAGCCGCAGCAGCGAGCGACAAGAATGGTGTAGGGATAGCCCCTCTGCCGCCACCACCAGGGTTGGCATCGGGACTCGCCCCTGGGCGCTCGAGTGCTACTGCCTCGCCAGCCATATCGAGCGTACAACCAGCCGCACGCGCACAGCCGCCTGCCGAGGCGCCAGCGCAATCACAGCCCTCCAAGTCACCAGCGGTCACACCGAGCGTGCCAGCAACACCAGCCGCAGAAAAGCAAGGCCTATCACGTACTGCATCGACCGAAGACACTAAAGCGGCGAGCAGGAAGAAGACACCAGCACCAGAGCCAGCTGAGGAAGATGAGTCGCAAACGACAACGACTCCGCCTCTTACCAACGGTGAATCACATGCCGATGAGGAAGAAGAGGAATCAGTTTACCATCTACCGTCAAGCTTGCAGGATCTGCTCGACTCCTTTGAGGCGACCAAAAATGACATCAATGCGTCGGCGACAAAACCTCCCAATGAGCGCATGCTCGTAGCGTCGATGGCGACTGCACCAGACTCTGCAGATACTGAGGCACCACGTCACTACCGCCCTCAAAACCCGTATCCTTTCACGCCCTCACATTATCCACAGGAACCGCTGGCTATATTTGACGACCCTCGCCTCTATTCTCGCATTGAAACGGATGCACTCTTCTACGCATTCTACTACCGCCAGAACACATACCAGCAATATCTTGCGGCCAAAGCGCTCAAGTCCCAGAGCTGGAGGTTTCACAAGCAGTATCAGACATGGTTCCAGCGCCATGAAGAGCCAAAGGCAATCACAGAAGACTACGAACAGGGGACTTATAGGTTTTTCGACTACGAGAGCACTTGGTAAGTCTGCGTTAGTTTTGTCGACATTTTTGTGCCTCTGCTGACATGCTTTAGGATGAATCGGAGGAAGGCAGACTTCCGATTTGCGTACAAGTTTCTGGAAGATGATCTATGATCGCAGCTTTTTCTGACCTCTAGCAAACCATGCTATGGTCCTGGCAGTACCGTTCTGTATTGAGTATAAGTAGTTCCGGAATATGTTCCAATGCGGAACGTTTTGTTCGCTTCTCAACCACAAGGCTCTTATGCACAACTTACTCATTGCATACTAAATGCAATTAAATATTCTGATGAGACGAGATCAACTACAACCAAGGGAAAGGTGTATCGGCGCGATTACAGTTTGCTGAGCGACTTGCTACGTTACTCCAAGCTTGTGGTGCCTCTAGGCATTCTCTTCCTTTTGAAGCTTCGGTTGTTCGAGCATTTAACACCTGCAGGCTGCTACTAGGCTTCTAACAATTCTTAAGAGGGGCTGCACAACAAACCGTGTCCGTCAGATTTGCCTAGGCAGAAAGGCATTGTCACGATAGTATTCACTCTTGCGCGACAAGCTAACCTCTGCATGGCACATTCATCGATTGCCAGCCGATACTGCAGACATCACGCGCAATATACGCACATTGGTGGGTGCCAGCAGGTAATCTTGCTCGGTCAAGTGATGTCCAGAGTATTGAAATAAGCAGCTGAGCTCAATGTCGTGTTTTCGAAGATTTGTTCATGCTGTTAAGGGAAACGGGCATGGCCTACGCGCCGCAGATGTGTCAACTCACCAAGCAGACCGTGTCACATGTGTACTACTCAAGTGATCACGCAGGCTTTCCGCTAGCTCTCTCTTTCTTCATCCACTTGTGGCACCGAAATCCATCGTAACAAAAGATATCAAGTGCAGAAAGTCAATGAATGCAAATACCAAGAAGTAGTGTTGAAGGATCACAATTTGGAGTCAAGAGTGGAAGGAGAAGGCGACAAGTGAGGCTAGTGAGGCCGTGTGGACGGCTCTGTACGATTCATGAGTTGCGCCGATTGATGGACGCCGTGCTGGGTTCAATCACAGCATCTGTGGTGACGATGACTTCCAGTGTGCTTTGACACGACTGGTGTGCCGTATGCTGCGACTTGAAATAGGAAGAGAGACATAGGCTGTTGGGTTTCCCGAAGTTACTTTGTCAGTCGCGGATCTCGGATTCTCTTGAGTCCCATGTAGACATGCAGGTCAGAGAAAGGGGAAGGCGGACGAACATGTGGGCAAGACCCTCCGAGGCCGTTCGCGCTAATCAGTTTTGCCGAGGCATGCAGAGCTTGAGTGGGGCTGTCCCCTGTCAGAAGACGTCGAGCGTTATGCTATGTAAGACGCATCTGGCCCCTCATTAAGCTCATCACCGTTCAACCTTTGCCATACTACTGCAGAGCAGTCGATTAAACACATCATGGCCGCATCAGAGATTCCTCCCTTCGAGCACACCTCCATGGACGATATCGCGCCGACATGCGCGAAACTAAGAGGCACGTTTCTCTCGCACAAGACGCGCCCGCTCGAGTTTCGTAAACAACAGCTGCGCAAGCTATACTGGGCGTTCAAGGACAATGCGCATCTCATTGAAGAGGCGTGCAAGCGTGACCTGGGCAAGTCGCAGTTCGAGACGTATCTGACTGAGATTTCGTGGGTTATGAACGACTGCGTATGGATGGCAAACAACGTCGAGCGATTTGCAAAAGATGAGAAGCCGGCGGACATTGCCTTCACCAACAAATTTGTTGGGCCAAGGATTCGCAAGGACCCCCTCGGCACTGCTCTTATTATTGGCGCCTACAACTTCCCCATCCAGCTGACGATTGGGCCGCTCATTGGCGCCATTGCTGCTGGTTGCACTGCTGTCATCAAGCCCTCTGAGTCGGCACCATATGCTGCGAGCGTGATGCAGAAGATCATGGCTGAGTCGCTTGACCCCGACTGTTACACTTGCGTTCAAGGTGCCATTCCCGAGACGACAGCACTGCTTGAGCAGAAGTGGGATACGATCTTCTACACAGGATCAGAGCCCGTGGCACGCATCATCGCGAAGAAGGCGGCTGAAACTCTCACGCCATTAACTCTCGAGCTTGGCGGCAGGAACCCAGCCATCATCACCAAGCACGCTGACCCTAAACTGGCGGCAAAGCGCCTCTTGTGGGCGAAGACACTGAACGCTGGCCAGGTCTGCGTCAGCCAGAACTGCACGTTCATCGATCGTGAGCTTGTCCCAGCGTTCATCCAAGAGATGAAGAACGCTCTGAAGGAATTCTACCCCAACGGTGCTCGCAATTCGCCTGACTACGGCCGCATTGTCAATCAGAAGCAGTTTCAGCGCCTGAAGAAGATGTTGGATTCCAGCAACGGCAAGATTGTCGTCGGTGGTACCATGGACGAAGCTGATCTCTTCATCGAGCCCACTGTTGTCCAAGTTGACAGCGTCGATGACTCTCTTCTCCGCGATGAGAGCTTTGGTCCGCTCCTCCCAATCCTACCTGTCGCCAATCTCGACGAAGCCATTAAAATTGCAAACGAAGTCCACGACACACCTCTCGGCACCTATGCTTTCGGCACCAAGGCAGAAATGCAAAAGAGTAAAGACCCCTCCTTCCCCAATTCACCTTTCAAACTAACAAAACTCAGTCCTCGACCAAACGCGCTCTGGTGGTGCCTCTCTAAACGACGGGTTCTTCCATGCATCGATCCCGACGCTGGCATTCGGCGGTGTTGGATCTTCCGGCCAGGGCTCTTACCGCGGTAAGGCGTCTTTTGATGTCTTCACACATCGTCGCAGTGTAACAACAACACCGGCCTGGATCGAGAGCTTGATGGACGTTAGATACCCGCCCTACACAAGCGCGAAGCTGAAGAAGTTCTCGGGCATGAACGAGATCAAGCCGAACTTTGACAGGCAAGGGAGGGCGATCGGATGGGGTGGGTGGCTTTTGGGCCTGGTCGGGCTGAAGGGGTTGGCTGTGCTCATTGGTAAGTAAACTCTATTCCTGTGTGTCTGTTCTGCATGGTACAAGTTGGAGTTCTAGATGGATATACCCGGCTCAGCAACCGAAGATGGGCTAATAGCGTGCAGCTGCTATCGGTGTGAGGTTGTATCTGCAGCGTCGCGCGAAGTTGTAGGATTTCCTGACGCAATGTCCTGTTGCTGTACGATAAAATGCTATGCTACTATGTATACCCGAATGTGGATTTGCAGTCTGTCGCTTTACTGGAAACCTCCCGTCAACACTACGGGGTAGTCTGGTGCTGTAAACACTGTTGTTTTACGAGTTCCTTGTCCGCTCAAAGGAGCGGACTTCAGTCACACCCACTGTCTTGTGCAATTAACTGCACGCAAACTTACAACATTACCCCAGCACATTACATTTCACAGTTCAAATGCAACGCTTGAGGATAGATTCAACGCATACCGCAACACCACTATGATCATTGCCATCGCGCCATGGGGCCACACCACATACTCGCCCACAACTACGGCTCCGGCTCCCACGGCACACATCACCACTATTACTACACTGCCCACCACTACGCCATGGCTCCCGTCCGGCCAAACAATCGTCCCCACCAAACCCCACCGCCATACCATTTACCCGCTCCGCCAGGCAATCCGCGTACACCAACCCCCAACTTGCGAGGACCGCGCGTATACGTATGCCAATGCAGGTGTTGGCTCTATTGGAACGCAACTGAAAACAACAAGTGTGTGAATACAACGATAGACAGTCACATCAAGAACCCTCTCCAGCTAGCCCATAACTGCATGTGTCGCAGGTGATACATATCTCTTAAGCCCATGCGGAGAGACCTTCGTGGTTTCTTAACAAACATTCGATACTTCTTCTCCTCCAGTGCATTTTCGGTCCAGTGCAATGCCTCTTCCTCACTAAAGAACCATCTGTCGTCACTGTCCGTATCCTACTGTGGCTCAACGCAGTCGCTTTCGATGTAGTGGCATGCATATGCAGCGAACAGGGCATACGGCACCCAGGATTGTTGGATAATAAAATCGACGAATGTTGGTGCAGATCCGGCGATTAGCTGACTGTATGAAACCCAGCCTTTAATACCAGGTATGGTTTCAGTGTATAGATGATCTACGCCAGGAGGATATTGGCTATAAGCGTCACACTTTGTGTCCATGTGTATAGGGAAGTCTAGCTGGTGGAATGTACACATACTAGCAGACTTGGTGACAATTCAGAGCTTTGCTGTATTTGCGGCGAGGACTGCACTATCGAGTATAAAAGGCGTCGATCCAGGTGGGAAGCATCTGGAGCTGCTGTTACCGTGGGAACATTGGATGCTGACCTTGTCGCAAAGGTCTTCGTTAGCGACAGTTGAGGCGGTCTTGACAAAGTCCTTAAGACGTTGGCGACAGCTGTTGCGATCAACGTTAAGTTGTCTTGTCTCTCTCCTAATGTGGTTCGGGTTCGCACACTAGTAGGAGTGACACGAATGCGACACTCCTGTTATAGGATCCAACCAGAGGTCGAATTCGGCTTTTGTCCTCGCCATTGCCAATTTGATGATGGTACCGCAGTGAATTCTTTTCTCGTGTTGGGATTTACAACCTTGACACCAGAACATATACATTCTTCTAACATAAGAAGGATGCCCCAAAAAGCAGGTATTAATGTCTGCTATCATTTCGTAAACAGGAGTCGGAATATCGATGAGGTGGTGGAATGGCGTGAGTTCGGGAATCTCGATCTTGAGGCGCTGAAATGCAAGCATGCGGATTATTCGCCGGAAGGATAGATCGAGATACAAATTGTCAATAGCTGCCGGACAATTTTTCTGGCCCGTTGCTGTCTTTTCTGGCTTTATCTTGAAGATAGCAGGCATACGATTCGACCATTGGCAGGTTGTGTCGCCTTGGTTGTGGTAATCAAACAATGCCTCGAGCTCCGCGACAGTAGCTCGTCGTACTCCCTGAGGCAGCGTGTATTCCTTTGCGGCTTGAGACATCGGTGTCACTGTTGTGAAGACCTAAGCCTTCCTTGTGGTTGGGGTCTTCGCTTTTGTATCGAGGCGTCGAGGATATCCGCTCCATCGGCATCCTCGTCTTCTGTTTGTGCGTCATCCTTGTTCGTCTCTTCCTGGTCACCCCTATACTCATCATCACTGTTGTTCCTGTCCTCCTGTTCCTGCAGACGCTGCTTCCCTTTTCGGCGAGATACTCGTGTCCGGGATACGTGCGGTGATGCAGACCGACCTCGTGCCAGAGGAACTGAACGCCCAGAGACTCGTCCTCGGGCTGTTGAGGTGGTCGAGGAATGCCCTTGGGTCTCGGAAAGGCTCGATGGTCGACCTTGCTCTGGGCGGACTGGACGTTCAGTGGGTTGACCTTGGGCTGAGGAAGAGGTCGACGGGTGTCCTTGTGTCCTTGAAGGGCTTGAGGGTCGACCTCGTGCTGGGGTAACTGAACGCTGAGTGGGTCGTCCTTGTGCTGAAGAAGTGGTCAATGAGTGCACTTATATAGTGTGTGCGAGTGAGAATCGTGTATCGTCTTGGTCGACAAGCTTACTCTGAACGGCCCTCTTCCAACGGCCAACAAAGCTCTTGTCGATTTTGCCACTCTTGTGCTGCCTCTCGTACCGAGCGTATGCCATCCGCAGTGAGACTATCATCTCCGAGCTGTCCTCTCAATCGCGCCGGGCAGGAGGCATGGTGTCTTGACGCGTGCGTGCGCGTTGCATTGTCTTGGAAGAGCAAGTTCCGTGCAGGTCTGAGGTGGTGAGACCAGTATTTGTCGATAGGTGAGATAGAGGTCGTACCTGCCGCGCGAGCTGGCGGTCCCAGCGTTAAGTCACCTCGGGCACATCGCCGTTTGACGGTAGACGCTTGGGTAAATGGCAGATGATTGGGATGAGGTGCTTCAGGTGAGGTCTATTGTGACTGCGAGTGAGATTGCGAGTGAGATTGCAAAAGAACTATCTATGTTGACGCAACATAGAACGCAAAAACCTGACGCATAACTCAATAACAGCCCCGTCACTCAAGTCCTCTCTGCTTGGTTAGCTGGGCCCGTTCGACTGATCTGTAGACTCACCGCAGTAGTGTCCATGTAGGCCGAGGAGCTGGCTTAGTACGAAGCTCCAACACCCGCACACGACTATGTGCTTCAACAAGGTACAGCTCTGCTGTTAGGGGACACGTTTCGTTGGAAACGGCCAGTAGTTTTTGAGGAGATGCTAACTCCTGCATTAGACGCGGACTTGATGGCCTGCTACTCAGAGCAAGCCACTATCCAGGCGAGCAGTTGCGCTGGGATTGATGGCCTTGTTCATGGATGCTTCAAGGGAATAGGTGATGGTTAGAAATTGCGCAGGGGATGCTGCTTGGAGAGATTTGATAGATTTACGGTTACTGTTCTTATCGTTACTGGCTCAGCTTAGGCCGTCGATCTGTACTTCAAATTGGAATGATATCAACATCAAATCTACATCTCTACTCTCTATCCAATCCTCAGCGTTCGCCTTGAGTACACCTCACCTTCTCCTCCGCAAAGGTATTTGCTGGTCAGCAGGCTGATCCGGATCCCACCCAACGAGACAGTTAACCGTCTCCGCACCAAGACCAGGATCGTTGATTCGAGTGCCTGACGGCATACGGAATTGACCCGCTAGCTTTATGTACGCATCCAGCGCGTCTACCATCGTCTTTCCCAAGCTTAGAGCCTTGTCTGCGCGCGTGTGGGCATAGAATGTTAGTAGATCGAGAGCGTCGGCGCGCTGGCCATTCGCTACTAGTGTTTTCGCGCTGCGCTCGACCCAGGCTAGGTCGCTGAAGGATGTATTCTCGAAGCCGTGTAGCATAGTCTGTACAATTGGGAGGAATGTTTCGGGGCCAGAGCAGGTATAGTACAGGGCCTGTTTGTAGATGCGTCCGGCGAAGTATGTAGCTTCCTGGTACTGGAAGTCGGGGTCCAAGAACGTTGATGCAGCATTTGCCGTCAAGTAGCGATGTTGACCATACTCTGGAGGCACGCTTGTAACACCGAGCCACCACGGGTTGAATGGCGCGGTTACGGACCCCGTGGGGGCCACCCAGATGTGAATCAAATCTGGGTCCATGTCTGCGTGCAGAGAGACGACTTGGCCGTATCCAGCTTCATCGTCGGCAATTCGGTAGTCGCGTACGCGCTCGATGAGATCTTTCTCAGTAACTGGAACCATTGCAAGTGTGGCGTTCTCCAGCGCTGCCTGAGACATGTATTTGTATCCTCCATTTCTTGCAGTGTAATTCCCGCCTTGCGAACCATACGCTTTCCAGATGTTGAAGGGCTCAGTCCCATTTGGGTTCCACCATCCCTGCTCGATAGCGAAGGTGACAATGTTTGGTGAGCCCATGTAGTCCGTCGTGTTCATGAAGTCGACTGGGAACTCTTCAATGTACCCCGGATACAGAACACGAACAACGTCTGGGCCGAGACGTTCAGCAGCCCAGAGCTTCTGGCCTCCAGACATCTCCCACACCACCCAGCCTTCGTGCGCATCAGCGATGAGATGGCTGTTGCCGCCGTAGTCTGCGTAACCGTACTCGGCGATCATCTGGCCGATGATCTCAACGCCTTCACGTGCAGTACTTGCTCGCTCCATCACGATACGGGCTAGGTCAGAATACTGCAGGCCAGTTTGAGGATTGGGGGTGATAGAGATAAGCTCGTCCCTGTTTTGTGCCCAAACATCTCTTACAGCAATGCCTTTTTCGTTAACCCCACCATTGGTGAGCGGCGCAGGGAAACCCTCGTAGTCAGAGTATTCCATCGATAAGTATCTGAATGTGTGGCTGGCTTGCGAGATGTTTAGCCGTTGGCCAGGCATAGAGGCGTCTTTCGTGACACCAACTTCGACGGTCGCGTTTGGGGCATAGTCTTTCGCGGGAAATATGTCGAGCCAATGTGAAGATACTTCCTCGCCTGTGCCACCAACCATGACACTGCCATCTTCAGTCAGTGCTTTGCCCACATAGAAAGCATAGCTAGCAGTAGTAACATCGACTAGAAGAGCCAACGACGTAAGTGTTCGTGATAACATCGTGCTACGCATCGGATGGGTGGTTCAAAAACAAAGAGGAAAATCAGATAACAGTGCGATGAGGAACTTGTTGCTGTTACTCCACAACTTATTGCCTGCCGAGAGTGGGGTTTCGGCGGTCAACGAGAGCCGCTTGCTTCTTGGAGCTACGTCAAATCTCCGGTACGGCATATTGTGGGGTGTGGGCGGTCGACTGAGCATGTGTTTTCGAGAAGTAAACCGGCTATCAGCTTATTGCTGGCGGTGCTTGTTGGTATGACATTAGATCTAGGTTCTGTGCAATATACGACTGAAGCAAAAGACTCTCGTCTGGCAGGCGCGAAGTGCGCTGATTGTCCTACACCAATAATTGAGCAACCATCGGGGTCACTGTGACATGATTCAGACATCGAGAATTATGTGAAAAATGAGGACCAAGAAAGCAGGCTATCGAGAAAGAGGAGGGGATGGGCAGTATTTCGGATAGTTGAAATGCGCCGCACGTGGCAGGTGGGGTAATCCTACTGAACCGCAGTCGCAGTTGTGACTCTTTGCTCGTCATGCAACAAAGCATCGATCGACTCGAAAGTCGTCGCAAGCGGCGAAGCAACGTTTGGATGACTCCTTGTTGCCATTGTACCTTCTTGATGTGGCTACACGCTGCCACAATGACCCATAGTAAAATGCACTTTCGTCTAAAAGGCCTCAGATTGCTTCCAGGCATCAACAATTGAACACAAACCGCTGAGGATTCAACCTCCCTTCGTACAGACAGAACGTAAGCAATACCCAGGTAGGTATCCAAGTATAAATACAAAGATGCACAAGACTGCAGATTTTGTAGCGCAAGCCAACATTGGGAACCTTCCATAATCACCTCTCATCTTTTCAATGACCGCCATGTCTTCAAGCACGTCTTCAAGCTCAACAAGCCGCCAGCGGGTCCGGCAACTGCTTCCTAACGTCTACCTTGGACGCTACGAGACGGGTCCTAAGAACAGTCTGACTGATGTCGCCGGCGTATTAGTCTCAACACAGTCCATTCACGAGTCCCCAATGTATCCAGATGCGCCCGCGCGATCGATCAACACCGGCGTCACTACGATACTTCCTCGCAAAGACTGGTTCAACAAAGGCTGTTTTGCCGGTATCTTTCGCTTTAACGGATCAGGAGAGATGACCGGCTCGCATTGGATCGAAGAATCAGGACTCTTGCACTCACCCATTGTCATTACTGGAAGTTTCGGTGTTGGCAACGCGTATAACGGCATCTACGAGCATGGCATTAGGGAGCATAGCGACAAAGTCGGGAAAGTCGGCTGGTTTCTATTACCGGTGGTTGCAGAAACATTCGACGGCTTCCTGCACGATGTTTCCAAGTTTGCGGTGACATCTCAACACGTTGTCAAAGGCATTGATGACGCAAGTAGCGAGCCTGTACAGGAAGGCAATAGCGGCGGAGGCACAGGTATGATTTGCCATTGGTTTAAAGGTGGAACAGGATCGAGCAGTCGTTTGGTGCCAGCGGACCAGGGCAAGACATACACCATTGGCGCTCTGGTTCAAGCCAACTATGGTCAGATGCGAGACTTCAAGATCGCTGGGGCACCGATCGGTCGTTTGATCTACGAAGAGCAACAGCGCCTCGCTGAGGAGAATCCAACTGACACAAAGCTGATGGCTCAAGCATCCATGCTCTTCAAGATCAAGGAAGAGAAGGACAAGCAAGATGGCAGCATCATCATAATTCTTGCAACAGACGCGCCACTTCACCCGACACAGCTTCGTCGTCTGGCAAAACGCGCCACCGTCGGTCTGTCCCGCGTTGGAGGCTGGGCGTCCAACTCATCTGGCGATATATTCCTGGCGTTCTCGACAGCCAACGAAGTGACGGTCCAAGAGCACACAGCGACGACGCAGAAAGTTGATCCGTGGAAGCCAAAAGCACACAGCGTCGACGTGATAGATGATCAAACGATCAACGCGTTGTTCGAAGCAAGTGCAGACGCTGTCGAGGAAGCAATCTTGAACGCAGTGTTCATGGCCCAGAGTATGGATGGCAATGGGAATAGGATAGATGCGCTAGACCTGGAGAGGGTGCAAGAGCTGATGGGGAAGTACCTCTGAGAGACGCCTCAATTAGCAAGCATCTTCACTGCCACGCGCCTGGCCAACTTCCCCTGCCGCTAGGATCGCCGGCGGCACGGCGGGTCTTGATGTGGGGTAGTTTCTTTGGCTCATGTGTCTCTCGCGAATCTGTGCCATTCTCGATCGAGAGACACGGCGAAGAGTGGATACCGCAATATTTGAATAGAAAACAGGTGCTGTGATCCGCGGAACATACAGAATATAGAGATCGAGTAAAGCGAATGCATTTGCGCGCAGTTCTGAGCACGAGCCACGTTCTTCAAATCCTATTTGGAAACCAACGCTCTCAGGGCAAGCGTTAATGGATCTTGAAGACCATACACCGGTGTACATTGGCGGTGAGAAAACAAAACTTTAACCATAGGCTCCGCACCGTAGGTTTCCCCAGAGTCGATACGGTTGTCGCGGCTAGTCTCCACTCCACATAACAAACATGAGCAGTACCTAGTCGACGAGAAACTGTTATCACGGTCAATTCAGGGTCTCGGGACCACCGTGCCCCGCAAGGTGGGTCGTCGGTTTCCAACATGCGACGGTCTCGAGAACGAGTGTCGTGTCAAGGAGCTCATGCATCTAGACCGCTGGGTCGAAAGTGGTGGGCCGGGTCTAGACTCTTGTAGTAAGCACATGATATCCCAGACTGGCGGTTGTTGTCGAAAGCAACGTGATGGAGTGATGCGTACAGTGGCCTCGACAGCTGCAAGCAGAGATGCTCCTTATTGATACCATGGGACAGCAGTTGCAAGAAGAGCAGAAAATGGGGCGGGCATCGGTCAGTTACTTGGCACTCAGCTTGATATTTGATTGGCTGAAGAGACATGCTCGATGAGTGCTGATGTAATCTGATCTCAAGCTTCCTCACGAGCGAGCAGGCTTGTGATTGGGTCTGCCGTGGTGCATGTGGCCGTGCAGATGGCATTTTATCAATTCCATGTCCGGCACAGCGCTGTGGGGGAAAAGGAACGACATCGAGATCTTAAATCCGCCAAACGAATCGGAATCGAGGGTCTTGAAAATGAATGTCTAGGCCTTTGTTCATGTATGGACATCGCGATCCTCACCATTAGTCCATGTGGCGGCTTTGTCGTTCCACGAGATTGTGCGACAGTGCAGACGTTTTCTGTGGTCCTCTCACTTTGCGCTCGGTACACGCCAGACTTGTGGTGGAGCGCGGTCAGAAGGCAGGAGTTTCGAGACGAAAGGCTTCTTGCGGTTAACTATGAATCGACGTATTCGTGGACCGCAGTTATTAGAGCTAGACGACATTCTAGTCTACTTTGTCCAGTGGTTTGGAGTGCAAGCGACAGCAAAACGTTGCTCGGAGGGTTGGGCCGAGACTGGTCTCTGGCGACGCACCATCGCCCCCTCTGACAGCGGCCTCGTGCTCGCGGAGTCTGTAGCCAGCCATTCCGGCGCACCTGTCTTTCCAAAGAGGCATCAGCAGCGCAAGGCTGAGCGATGCGAAAGGATGGAACGTAGATGGCCAGCTGGTAGAGTCGAAGTGCGGGCGCACAGCGTCTGTTGTGTCGAGGAAACATGGTGTTCGCGGGTTTCTCCCTAGCACGCGTTTGACCTAGCGTGATGGAATGGTCTGATCCTAAATGCCACTTTTTGTGTTCCCGGGATGCCACCCAGATCGAAAGTCTGCACGGACTGCGCAGGGTCTCGAATGCACATCATGCATCTTTGCTCAGCTTCTTTCGTCCGCAAGGACCCTGGGCCGGGACCTGCCCAGACTGAGGGAAACAATTCGCATCCCTCAAATATGCAGAACTGCCCTCTGCATGCACAAGACGACATTCACGTCATTCTCACATAACGACGATCGCTTCCTCCTTTTTCCACCATGCCCGAATTAAGCGAGGTTCTCGAGCGCATTGGACTCTCGTCCTACCTCTCCGTGCTATCCACAAACGGGTTTCAAGACTGGGAGACTGTGGTGGATATCACAGAAGAGGACTTTACTGCACTCGACTTCAAGCTTGGCCATCGACGAGCTTTGCAGCGAGAAATTGCTACGTGGCGAGGGATACCGCAAACGCTATCCTTGAGTTCAGAGGCTGCTTCGCCCGAGCCGACGTCCCTCTCAACGTCTGCATTGGAGACCTTGGCAAGACAACAGTCTACACCACCGCTGCGGGAGAAGAGAAGATACAGACGTCATCCCAGAGCAGACACTAACGCGCCCAAGAAGCCCAAGACAGCCTGTACGCATTGCAACCGATCGCTACCTCACGTGTACCTGACAAGAACCTAGACGTAAACTTTGCAGATCAGCTACGGACGGATCCTCAGGTCAGCCAGCTCAGCTTCATACACATTGCGAGAGAGGTTGGCCGAAGATGGCAAGAATTACCCCCCGAACAGAAGCGTGTCTGGGAGAGCAATGCCGCACGAGCCATGCAGGAGTATGAATCCCAAATGGACGAGTACAAGAAAACGGATGACTGGCGGAGCTACCAGATCTACTTGAATAATTTTAGAGCACAGCAGTGTCAGCCTACCACCGGGAGACGCAATGTTGGCGTCCGCACCATTTCCCACAGCACCAGGGAACATTCGCGGGCAAGTCCTGAATCGCCAGAGAGCCCCAACTCTTCGCTGCCTTCCTCTGCTTCGTCATGTACGACCAATGCCGAAGTGTGCCACAACGCTCTAACACTGGCCTTCAGCGAGCTGATATCGCTAAGGGGAGAGATCCTCAACCAGGCCATACAGTCGTACGATGAGAACCATTTACCTTCGGAGGAGCTAGTGAGACGATCAATGTATGCGTTCATTCGAGGAACAGGCTCACTGCTTTTCATGTGGACCTACGAGCAGGCGGACGCTATCATCGATCGCGTCTACAGGCCGAAGAATAAGACAGACGCCATGGATCTTGCCGAGTGCTTCACCATGGCTGCAATGGGTGCACACTATGACATGGACTGTTTTCCGGATCGGATTCGGAAGGTTCTTTACGCGTCCGGTACCCTGCACTTTCACGAGAGGACCGCAAGGATCGACTACCTGCGCACGATGCGCCTGCTCTTATCCATGTCCTTCTACGCACTGCTTGAAAAGCATATGAGTGCCCGATACCTTATTGGTAGGTCAGACAGCATCTGTTCTTGATATCACGCTGAACATATTGCAGCTGCCGGTCTGCAAATAGCACGCTGGAAGTGCCCACCGCTACACCCCACGTCTACAGGCGCTGTGAACGAGAACTGGCGCAAGATCTACCGAAGCCTGATCTTCATGGATAGTTGGCTTTCGTACACACTTGGCTATGGCTCAGAAGTTACCCCGCAAGATGTCTCGGTACGCGTAAGCTTTAACAACAATCACAGTTTGTCTGACCGGAAGCAGGTTGCTTGTACCGCTGAGCGGCTGGCCTCGGACCTAATCGACGAGCTTATTCATACACAAACAAGCAAGATTGGGTTGATTGCAGCTGAGATTGCCAAGACTCTGGCTGCACCCGAGCTGGCCACTCGTGAGAACGTAGACATGCTTACACGGAAATTGGAGATCTGGCGGGTGGAGGTACCGCTGATTCTCCAGCTCCCGACTCTGACTTCAGAAACCCCGTCTGAGCTGTCGCTGTACCAGAGGCGAGCCATTCTGATGGTCCACGTATGCACTCCAGCTACGAGGAGTACGAATTGATAAGCTGACAATATTATCAGATCATGTATCTGGGTGCTGTCATTCTCATCTACCGGCAATTGCTTGTGGCGACTGCAGAGGGTCAGCTCACGGATGGCGCCGCCAACCACCTCACCTACTCTAGCCAGGATGCACGAGGATTTCGAAACGAATGTGCGATAGCAGCACAGACCATAGCACGGATTCTGCGGCTGATATCGTTCGACGGCACGTTGACCAGGCGTTGCTGGCTGGTCATGTCAGTCTCCCCCTCTCAATGTATCGGCAGTACGAGAAACTAACAACGCGAACAGCTACTGGGCTTTCACGGCATCCATTGTCCTCCTCCACAGTGCATCGACTAAACTCCTAGACGGCCAACACGACGGGGTCGAGCTGGATCTAGGCTTCGCCAAAGAATGCATGGACATGCTAGAGCCATGTCGCAGCCTCGAGCCTGTCGCAGCTCGCTACCTCGACACTCTCTGGCCGTTGTACGACTCTCTTCGCGACGTGCACCAGCGCGCGGTAGGCCGGGCAAAGACCAGCTTTTTCTACCTCTTGCAAGCAGATCCCAACCAGCTGAGCCCGGCGATCCCGCTCTCGAAGAGCGAAATGGGTCCTATTGCTGAAAAGCTCTCGGTGTTGCTTACTGATCCTTTCGGTCGTAAGCAGGATTTTGCAGACAATGAAAGCATGAGGCGTGCGCTCAATGCTGATGGTTCTTGCTCCGTTTTCTGGTGGAAATGAAGCGAAGCAATTGCGGGTGTTTTGTCATATATCAGCCACCGTATTCAGCTGGATTGTATCGTGATAACAGAGGAAGCAAATATCAAAAACCACTACACTGCAACCACAGCAGCAGACGACCTATTTCGCAACACCTCATCTTCCTCGCTTATCATTGACTCGGTAGCGAGATTTGCGAGTCCGAACCGTGGTGCAGCTATCCACAGCGACATTCTAGTCGACTGAACGATAGTCCGACGCACGCCAGACAATCTGTCGCCGGTTAGTGGTGTAGTTAGTCGGTGCCTGACTAGTGAACACGTTTACCAGTGGCGTCGCCTCAGCTGAGTCTGCACACCACCGTACAGTGTCGAGTCAAATGCAAGACAGCACAGTGACTTCGAGGACGAAAGGCATATAACACGCAGACCGGCACAAACTCAAGTCCACCAGAGACGAACCCTCCCTCCCCAGGCAGGTGCATACGTGGAGCGCCTTAACATCAAGCCTGTTCTGCGACGCAGATCACGGGCCCTCCCGTAGCGCACCTGGACGTCGCTATTTTTGCGCGAGCTAGAGCTGGTGTCGGATTTCTGCTGTAAAACCTGGTTTGCAACGAGGTCGCAAATTTTGGACTGGTGGAGCTGGACTCAGGCTCGCATAGGTTGGGTTTCGGGCTGACGAGACATGCTGAGTGCGGTGCCAAATGGATGCCTTTGCTGCTACCTTGAGGGCAATAGCTGCGCTCGATAGACCTGACCGTGGCATGCGGGTGAAGAGGTGCAGATATTGCAGATTCAATACGACATGGCGTCATAGCCAGAGGTAATAAGCATAGCAATGAAATTTAAACTCTTGGACGGAGCCGCGCAAGCCTAGCGACTATCGCTATCGAACCGTGTTTCAGCTTGCGCGCAAATCACGTTGCTCTGACCAGCAAGCCCCCGACCGAACACCTCGTTGTGAAGATCGCGAGGCTGGCATTCGACCGATCGACACTCTTGTGACGCGTGTGCGTGGATATCCCCGACTGAGCTCTCTATCTGTCGACATGGCGCCCCACCGCCGTCTGCCTCACAGCAATCCCACCTTCCCCAACCATCGCGACATCGATAACACATGCATGCAGCTGTTGGCGACGCTCAGCCGCAGCATGGCTCTCCGTTGGCGCCTTCACGCATGCTACGATAGTGCGCGACGCTTGATGCGCGCTGTGGCGCATGTGCCGAGTGGTCGGAGAGTTTGGTGGGAAGGCATCGCCCGATGGGGAAAGGGGAAAGGTCTCGATTCAGCGAGGATGCTGCGGTGTGGGACCGGTCTGCCGTGGGAGAAAGAGCGTCATTTCGTTGAAATAAGGATGGGGTTCCCTCCAGCTGTTTATCGTTGACATTTCCACATCTCCCTCGCTTCCTTACCTGCTTTTCGATATCGACAAGACACTGAGAGCGTTGCTTGTCCACGAGCAACGAGTACGCCCCGCTAAGCTTATCGATGCGCACGCAGGGATATCAACCAATCACAGAACATCATGTTGGGCCAGGAGAGTGAAGAGCTGAGTCCGTTCGTGATTCCACAGGAGGATATCGAAGTACTCAATGCGTCTGAGGGGTTCTGCATGTTGAGGAACTACCTCGCAAGAGACACAAGGTACGTCTGCTTCCATGTTCTTGACTTCAGCCACCTCGTCGTGGTTGGGCTGCAACGAGACACCAGCTAACCCCTCACCAGCTTCTGCGCACAGCACGATGAATGCGACGCTCAGAGCAAAGACACGTGGGTCCTGCATCGTGATCTGCTGCATGCGCTGGTCATGCCGGTGCTGGAGCTCTTCAACCGCGCTTCGGCACTCGCGGAGGCGGCGTTGTGTACCCACAAAAGCGAAGATCTGGAGCTAGCGTTTGCCGGGGAGGCGCGTGGAGCATTCTTGTGTCTGCAGTGCTTCGTCGATGAAGAGGAGGATTGGTGTAGGACAAGAGGGTGTCCTGGTATGTTCAGTATCTTCGTGCTACTTGCCAACAACACTAACACACGCCAGCCTGCGTCACATCTGCAACCCTCAGCACCGAATCCCACCTCCGTCTCACCATCGCCGCCTCCCTCCTCTCCACATCACCCGTTGCTACAGCATCCACCACCACCACCCAAACTCCCGACTCTCCATTACCATCTCGTGCCCTCCCACCACTCCCCCACATCCTCCCCGCCCTCCGCGACGCCCTCTCTTCAGACCCTTTCTGGGGCCCAGACCACTGGCCGTACCTCCTCTCCCGCGCAACCCAACTCTCCGCCGGCATCCAAGCCTTGATGCACGAATGCGTAAACCTTGAATCCCTCGTCTCCTCCCCGGTTGCGGACCGCACCGCCTTCATCGGCGGGAAACGCATCTTCACCGCCCCTGGGCTACGATACATGGACCCGCACAGCGAAGACAAGGGCGTCAAGCTACGGAAGAGCAAGCTTGCGAAAAGACAGCTCAGGTTGGAGGGCGAGGAGATCGAGCTCATGAGAAGATTGGCGATGCAGTGCTGGGCCAAGGCTCAGCTGCCCAAGGGGCTCAGGGGGCAGATTTTGGGGCAGAGTGCGGATAGTCGGCGGAGGAGGAGTTTGACGTGTCCGTGATTGTGCGTAGAGGGTTAGGGTGAGGCGTGGGTTCTTTTTTAGAATTTGGCGTTTGGGCGCGCTGCTTGAGATACCATCATAGCTTGGCTTGCTTGGGGATACACATTAGGCATTTTGTCGCGTGCTGTTGCATACTCATCACTTTGATACAGATAACTGCCAAAGACTGTTACTTGATCAATTGTCTTGAAGTGTCGACGTGATTCCATTACCTGGCTAAAGAGCTACAGTCCGTGCCCAAGTAGATGCCAGACCCCAGTAGCCGTCAGGATGTGGTAACGTCCACCTCTGACCTAGCACTGGCATGACAACAAGTACTGTCGTAGCTTGTACAAGTAAGTATTCATATCTTCCAGAAGCTTCCTTTCCTTAGCTCAACGAGCAGAGCCGGGTCGTGACAGTAGTCACAGCGTCCACAGCCCTTGTGGCTTTACGATGCTAATGCTTTTACTATCTAGTGGAATCGTCACGGTACAGCTTGCTGAGAGGGATATGTGTTGGGTGGTTTGTTGAGTGTTGTTGTGTTGCTTCTGTTTTCTGTACATCTTGTTGACAAAGGCTGTTGTTGTGTGTTCTGTGTTAAGACGGCGACGGTGTTTTGTGACTTGGAGAAGGGTTTGTGTTGGAGTGGAAATACTGGATTAGGATGGTAGTCGGACTGAGGTTGTTGGGCGGGAGGTGGTGTTGAGGAGTTTGAAGGGAGGGGTTGGTGTTGGGGGATGGTGTGCTGGGATTATGTAGACGAGGGTGCCTTTCGCTGTCCCTCTCTCTCTCCATATCAGCACCTGTTCAATAGGTATGGTGGATGTTGGTGAGATGAGCTGTGGAGAGCTGGCATAGCCTGTCTTGAAGGCATGCTGTGGTTGTCGGTGGAGCTTGTTTCGAGTGTCCCTCAAGTGCAAGTAGACAGCTCCTAAAGATGCGAAGTCCAACACGGCGATTGGCTTCAGCTGATCGTCCTTGGGCGTATGTGGTTTATCCTGGAGAACGATTCTGCTGGAAGTCAAAGTAAATCACAGCCGCTGAATCTTGATAGACGGAGGGGTGATAAGAGCTGGGCAGTGGGTCGTCGTCAAGTGGAGCCTCACGCGCTAGCAACGTGCCTCGGCTCCCGAGGTCAACCCCAGGTTTTTGGACTTCGGATGACGACCGCAATTGAGGAGCAACCGAACAATCCTCTCCTACTGCTGTCGACCTTTCTCCCTCCCTCCCATCCCTTCATCACCCATCAACATGGATAACTCGAACCTTTTCGACGTCAAGGTACACTCGACCCTCACCACACAAGTCCTACTCACTAACAGCACTTAGGGCAAGATCGTGCTCGTCACGGGCGGCGCCAAAGGCATCGGGCGGATGATCAGCGAGGGCTTCGTGCAGAACGGCGCAACCGTCTACATATCGTCGCGCGACGCAAAAGCATGCGAGGCAGCGTGCAAAGAGCTCAACGCGCTCGGCAAGGGCAAAGCCGACTTCATCGCCGCGGACCTGTACAAAGAGGAAGACCTGACCCGCATTGCGGACGAGCTGAAGAAGCGCGCCGGCAGTACGTCTCCTCCCATACAAGGGCACCGACCGCAGTTCCCACCCGCTAACCCCCGCCCAGAACTCGACGTCCTCGTAAACAACAGCGGCAGCAACTGGGGCGAATCCTACGACACATACCCCTCGGCAGCCTGGGACCGCGTCCTAACCCTCAACCTCAAGCGGGTCTTCCAACTAACGCAAGCCGTGACCCCGCTCCTCACCGCAGCCACCTCCCCGCAGTCGCCCAGCCGCGTAATAAACATCGGCAGCGTCGACGGGCTGCGCGTCCCCGCGCTCGAAACCTTCGCGTACAGCGCGTCCAAAGCGGGACTGCACCACCTGAGCCGCGTGCTAGCGAGCCACCTGGGCAAGCGCGGCATCACGAGCAACACGATAGCGTGTGGGCCGTTCCAGAGCAAGATGATGAAGGCGACGCTGGAGAAGTTCCAGGAGGCTATCGAGAGCGGGATTCCGTTGGGGCGGATTGGCTCCCCGGAGGATGTGGCGGGGACGTGTATTTTTTTGAGTTCGCGCGCTGGGTCGTATGTTAATGGGGCGACGATTGCGCTGGATGGCGGGAGTGTGGTTGGGGCGAAGTTGTAGGGGGTTGTTATAGGGGTGTGTGGGTTTACTCAGGCTGTGTATTGATATGAAGCTTGGAATAACATGGATAGTGGAATAAGATGAACAGCTTAGAATAAAATGCAGAGTACCACAATCACGCGCCAAGCATCTCCACATCGGAACCTTGCGCATTGAGGTGGAGAAACACTTCCACGCACTTTGTTTTCGCTGGTGCGTAGAGGACAGCATGGAGCTTGTGTCCAGAGTACGAGCCTATAATTCATTGGGGATGAAGGTCGTCCACGGAGAACCTGCCGGCGAGATTCGCGGAGATGCTGCGCACCAATCCTACCGAGCATGACCGCTCTACGTTCTTCAGCATACCCAGAAAATCGGGGTTGAATTAGTTCGTAGGTTTGCGATTGCAAGGCGAATAGTCTCGGGGTATAGCATGTGTTCAACTCCATGAGCTCTCGAAGCTTAAGGTCAAACTTCGCGGTATCGGTGCGCGCTTCTTCTTCCCGCCTTCTGTCTTGCACAGGCGCGACGTCTTTGATTTGGGGATGCATTCGTGTCAATGGATATTTATATTTCTGTTTATGCTATGCTTTGCCATACTCGTACGATCTATTTATGTCATGCTATGCTATTTCTGCTATGCCATACTGCGTGCAAACGTGCAAGCGGGTATCCCAGAACGCCTCCCACCCAACCTTCCCAACCTTCCGAGTGAGTACCTTGACCAACCAACCAACCGACCGATTGAATGAGTAGAGTCGTATCCTTGTTCCGTCCTTGATGTGTCCTGGCCAGTCCAGTCCAGCCCCTAGTGACGAACCGAAGAAGAAAAAAAAAGAAAAAGAAAGTAATAGTAAACACCGAATCCAAGTCTAAAAACATGCCCGTGCCAGCCCAGTCCAAAGGGTCAAGGTCCAGGGCTATCATACAGCGCGTCGCATCACTTCATCGTCATCCTCATCTCATCACCATCCTCAGAGACTACACCTCAAATGTAGGCGCCGTACTCACGCCCGCGGGTGCGAGGTCTACGCGCGCCGCTGCCGGGCCCAATGTCGATGCTCTGCAGCTCGAGGCTGAGGGCGGCGTCCTCGTTCTGCATGCCGCGGTCGAGGGGGATCTTGGCGGGGATGGGCGGCGCGCCTGCGTGGCGGCTGCTGTAGCTGCCGTAGCTGTTGGGCGTGTGGCGCTCGCGCAGCGCCTCGCGGGAGCGCGTGGTGGACTCGTAGCCGCGCGACTGCGGACGCCGGCTGTCGTAGCCGTGGTCGCGGTCGGCGAGGACGAGGGCGTTGGAGGTGTCGAAGTCGGGCTGGCGGCGGGTCATGACCAGCGCCTGGCTTGGGACGGGCTCTGCGGATCCAAAGGTAACGTCTGCAGCGCTCCTGATGCGGTCGCGCTCTTCGCGGTCGCGGCGGTACTTCTCTTCCCGCGCCAGCGCATCCTGCAAGCCCCGACTGCCGTTGAGCTGGGCGCGGATACGGGGCGCCTTCTCCTTGACAGTGCCTTTGGGCTCAGGCTCAGGCGCCCAGTTGTCAATCGGCAGGTGGTCGGAGGCGTCCACGACGCGTCCGCTGAAGGTGACAATCTGGCCCTTGTCGTTGTACTCCATGCTGCTGCCGGGGCGCTCTGGCTCGTCGCCCGCTGGCTTGGCGAGCGAGGGGTTGAGCACGTTGAAGTCGTCTGGACCAAAGGGCACGCCTGACAGTCGGCGCTGGCCAAAGTCTTCCTCCGGAGGCGGTGGGCGCGGCGAGACCGACTTGCGGGTGGGCATGCTGCGCCCGGCCATGCGCGATGCGCGCTCGGTAGCCGGGTTGGGCGAGTGTCGCGGGCTGGGATTGGGGCTGTGGGCGCGGGGCTTGTAGATGGGGGCAAACTCTTCGAGAGGAGACCTCCGTCGCGGCTCTTCCGGGGGGTCGTGCTCGTAGTACGAGTCCTGCGGGGGCTGGGCCTGGTAGTGGACGAGCTCGTGGGGCTGCACCGGCGCCGTGTACTGGGGCGGCTGGCGGTAGTCGGCAGGCTCCGAGTACTGGCGCAGGCGTGGGGGTGTTTGCGACGATGTCTGGGGCATCTCGTAGGCTGGAGGCGCCTGGTAGGAGTCTCGCTCCCGTCGAGAGGCATCAAACCCAGCCACAAGGGCAGCGGGCAGCGAAGCCTCCTGTCTAAGCGGCGAGGGCGCCATGGTGTCGCGCGAGACGGGCCGGCTGTTAGACTGGATGGTCGGACGCGGGTGCGTGTAGCGGCGTTCGCCAGGCTGGCGGTAGTCGTAGTCGGGGGCATACTGGCGCTGCAGGTCGTAGCCGGGCTCGGGCGACGGCTCCTGGTGGCGGGCAAAGTTGAGCGGCGCCGGCGACTCGCTGTGGGCGTACTTGTGGGGGAGGGTGGCGGCGTCCTTCCTGTGCGCTGGAGGCGGAGGGGGCAGGTCAAAGTCCTCGTCTTCTACCGTCGGCTGCATGGCGCTCTGCCTCCGAAGCGAGTGGCTGTCCTCGTAGGGCGAACCGGCCTCGATGTAGCTGTTGGGGCGGTAGTCGACGGGCGAGGCCTGCTCCTGGCTGCGCAGGTTGCTCCGGCTCGAGCGCAGCGGTGCTACGTGGTAGGAGGCGTCGTCGTAGGGGTCCTGGGCGTACGACGAGAAGCGCTGGTCGGGCTCGTACGTGTGCTGGGTGGGCAGGACGGGGGCCGAGTGCGAGTGGAGGGGCTCGGCGAGCGGCTGGGCGTGGGGTCTCGGAGCGCGGGCGTCGTCGTGCGACATGGTCCTGCCATGGCCGGCGTCTGTGAGGTGGCGCGGCAGGGCGTCGACGGGCTTGACCTCGTAGGGCTTGGGGGCGGCGTAGGACATGTCGAAGGCATCGCCGTGGTGGGTGAGGCTGGGGTTCGAGGAGCGCGGGTCTAGCGGGGTGTAGGGGTCTTGTGACTGCTGGCGTGCAGGCGTGGTGGGGTTGGAGACGGTGGCACTCACGGGCGAGGCATCAGGCACGGGGCGGCGGCTGGGCTCCTGGCGGTGTCGAGGCGAGCCGAGTTCTCGCGGGCCGGCACGCACGCCCTGCAGTCCGCGGTGCTCGGGGGTGCTCACGGGCGAGGGCGAGGCGGCGGTGGGGTCCGAGGGCAGCGGGCGTCTCTTGATCGGGGTGCTCTCTCGCGCGCCTCGCGGTCCTCCCACGCCGGGGCTCTGGAGATCCGGGTGCGACGTCTCCCTCCTCTTCTCGACGGCAGGCTTCTCGGCCTTGGGGCGGGTGTCGTAGTAGGTGAATTCAATACGGATCTCGCCGGCGTACTTGCCCTTGCAGTCGAGCGTGTGCCAGCCGTCGGACTGGCCGCCGCCCGGGGTGATGACGGTGTGCAGGGCGATGAAGGTATCGCCAATCAGCTCCGTCTTGCGGTCGTCATTGAAGACGGAGACCTTGATGCGGTGGTAGTCGGGCGAGTCGTGGACGGTGAAGCGCAGCTCCTGGTCCCTGTGCGCGTTAGCATGGCCTGTCGTCGTCTGCAAAGCATCGTCACACCCACCACTTGGGCGTCTGCCCGCCGCGCTTGTCCGTGTGTGTCTTCTTGGCCTCCTTGCCGAGGCGGGCGGCGCAGTAGGGGTCCTGCTTGCCCATGGTGCGCTTGTTGGGCAGGTTGCGCGCGCGGTCGATGATGGCCACCAGCGTCCCTATCACCGGCCCGTCGACCGTCATGTCCGAGAAGATGCCCGCCGTGTGTGCGCCGCCAAACGCCGCCATGTTGACCTTGGCCGCCATGGTCGTGGGGATGGGGGGTGTGAGGGGAGTGGGTGTGGGTGGTGTGAAGAGAGTGGGTGTAGGCGGTGTTGGCCGATGGGCTTCATGCGCTGTGTTGTGCTGTGTTGTATCGAGACGGTGTGTGGTGTCGTGCTGTGTCGAGATGAATGGATGTCGATGTGACGTCAAAGTCGAAGAAAAGATACAGCTGAAGATGCGAAAAGAGCGAAAAGAGCGACTGGTTGGGCGTAGACGTGAGAGGTGAAAGCCAGTTGGGCGCGGATCCTCAACCGCAGCGTCTGTCGGCGTGTTTACCACTATGTACGTCTTGCGTCAAGAGTGGCTGGTGCATCCCAACCTCGCCGCAGCCCCTCCGCCTATCAGCGCGCCCACCCACCGCACTGCCCGCACTGTCCGCACTGCATAGCTACCGTGTACCTTGCAGACGGGCACCACTCCGGTTTCTAATTCCGGCGCCCTTCCCTGCATCGTACGGTGTCTGCGAACGGCTGGGCCAAATCTGCGCTGCCTGGTGAACGGATGCTGGCTCTGATGCGCCTCATCTGCCTGACAACCCGGCTAACCAGCCCTGCTGCTGCACTACGCTTGGAGACGCGTCTCCCACAACCGCGACGCGTGCCCCTCTTCCGCGTCGCGGTTCGTCCGTGGTATCATGCAGCCGCAAGCCTGCATACGTGAGGCGTTCACGAGGCGTACTGCCAGTACTCAACATGCACATGAAATGTACAACACCCTCTAACCCTCTGCATCTACACCTCCATCTACACCTCCATCTACACCTCCATCTACATCTCCATCTCCATCTTCATCTTCATCTCATCTCCCAGCACCCACAAGCAACACCCAAACACGACAACCACCCAACGCGTCCCACAAAAATGACATCTCGCGTCCACTGTCCCACCAGGATCCACTAATCCGATCTGATCTACCGCAACCCAATCCCGATCCCCATCTCCCATCTCCAGCAAAGAATCCCAGACCCATGCAGCGCCTGCGAATCCTGCCACGCCAAAAAACAAAAAAAGGCCGGGTACTCCTAGCACTTTCACGTGTTTCTTTCATTGCTGCACATGCACGGCCCGGTTACTCTGGTGTTTTTGCGTTGCTGGATAGGTAGGTCCTGGTAAGGACTGTCGTTCATCTCTGGTTCCTTCATTTTCTATCCACGCCAACCAGTTCGACGTCATGTCATTTTACTTCGTAGAAGCTGCAACAGCTGTGCGCTGGCATTGACGTCATACACCTTTGAATAAGTGAAGTGAAGTGAAGTGAAGTGGTTTGGTGCATAGATGTAGCAATGGGTTGCGCGCAGATTCTGTACAAGTCATATTGGCTTCCACAAGGCATTGCAATCTCCAACTTTGCAGTTTGGTTGATGGTGAGACGGTGGGTCTGGGTTGGATGCGTGGGTGGCTGGTGGAGGAGTAGTCTAGGTGAGCGGGGTGGTGAGTATGGTGTTTGTTTGTATCTATGATTCGTAGTGCGATTAACACCAAACACAACAACACAACACAAAACAACACACACAACACAATGATGATGTCTTTTTAGTTGTATACTTCCTATTTCCATCCAACGAGGATTCGAAGACTTGAGGGTCTTGGATTCAAGTAGACGGGACGAATTGGAACAACACAGCACAGACGAGGAAGAAAGCAGATGAAGAAGAAGATGGAACAAGAAAAAGAAGAAAAGAGAGATAGCAAGAGAAAAGCAAAAAAATAAAATTAGTAGAACCCTCAAGCGAGTAAAGATTAAAATCGTAGATTGAGAGTGAGCATCGAGAAGAGATGCAGAAAAAGTGCCAAACTATACGTCGATATTAAATAGACTGACTTTAGTAGTCACACAACCCCACCCTCTTCTAAAGAACGTCAAAGTCGCCACTCCGTCCCTCAAACGCAGTGATGCTCCCCCCCACCCCCTTGGAATCGCCAAAATACCGGACGCGATACCGTCCCGCCTCAATCTCTGCACGAGAAACCGACGTATCCCACGATACCACCACCTCGCTCGTGCCTGTCAGACTGTTGACGCGCTTCCATTCAAATACAACGTCCCAGTCGCGGTCGCTGCGTACCTGCGTCCAGGAGCCATCGGCGAAGCGCTCGATAGTCGCAAATGACTCTTCGAGGCGGAGGTTGTTGCGCGGGTTGGCGCCGACGAAGATGGCGCGCACTGTGTCGCCCGCGTGGTAGGTGGAGTGGACGTCTGTTTTCACCGCGCCAAAGGAGCTGCCGAAGGGTGCGCCGTCGTAGACCACGCCGCGGATCAGGCTGATGCTTTTGTCGCGGTTGTCGGGCGGTGAGGGGCCGGGGGGGATGGCGCTGGTGTTGGTGTCGGAGAGGTAGGGGAGGTGGGTTAGTGTTGCGTTGATGAAGGCAGCGAGCGTGTGTTGGCCGTACAGCGTCGATGCGCCTTCGTACCGCTGGATCGCGTATTCCTCCGCCGTGGCAATATAGTGCGCGTACGTGTTTGCTGGTCCGCCGAGCACGACAATGGGCTCGCTGGCTACCTGGGACTTCTTAGCCGCGGCGTGCACGGCTTCGCGCCAGCGCCGGCCGGACATGGTGGTGGCTTCGCCGGGGGCCACGATGATGATGAACTGGCCGATGCGCATCGCCTGGATGTCGACGATGTTCGGTGACCACGGGTAGGGTGTGTTGGCTTCGCCGACGTTCAGCAGCACGGGCTTCGGGTACTGACACGCTTTCTGCTTCTTGGATGGCGGCGCAATGGCACTGCCGACGACGTTCCAGAAAGGGTTCGAGGGCGCGCCCGGGTCGTTTTGCACAAAGTCGAACGCGCCTGGGCCGTCAGTTGTCCCCGCTGCGAACGAGTTGCCCATGGCGGCAGGGCAGGTGGTGGCGATAGAGCCGTTGCTGAGCTGGATAGTGTAGTTGGAGAAGTCGACAAAGGTATGGAACGAACGTACGCTGCCCGTAATCGATGTGAAGCTGGCCGTGTCGAAGATGCTGCGCGCGCCGTCCGCTTGACGCTTGCCAATCTCGTAGCACGACTTTGCGCCGCCGTCGTTCAGGCCGAAGTAGGGTCCGCGGCCGTGGCAGTCCTGACTCTTGCCATTCGCACATGTGCTGTCGTTGAACCTGCACTGCTGGTTCGTGCCGTCTTCACAGTAGGCACCAAGCACGTTCGGTGAAGTGTCGCCAACGTTGGCCTGCGAGAAGCCGGCGACAAAGTCATCTGCCATGGCGTCGTCCCCTGCAGCATCCTCCTCAAACAGATACGCTGCCACGCCCTTGTTGTCGCCTGTGATTAGCGTCTGGTTGCCGAGCATGCTGGTGCCGTGCACGGCGAACCAGTTCAGAATGCCAATCGCCTTGCCGTCACTGGACCTCGTGAATTTGAGCAGCGTCATCGTCTTGTCGACATCGTCCGAGTACCTGGCTCTTTCGGCTGCTGGGTTGGCGAGGTAGGCGAACAGACTGCGGTTGATGTTGGCGTCGGCAATATCAGCGCTGCCCGCACTGACAGTGCCCAGGGCGGTGTTTTGGTGGGCGCGCTGGATCGAGAGCACTGCGCCGTCGACGATAGCCCGATAGCTCTGCTTGTCGAAGCCGAGGCTGGTGATCTGAGGCAGCAGGTAGTTGAGCCAGGCGCCTGGGCCGGAATGACTGTGTGTGCCTGTCACAGCGACATTGTCCTTTGTGTAGACGGCGTACTCGGGGCCCAGCGCCTGGAGGCCTTCCAGGATGCCGTTGCGGATGGCCGTGTCCCCAGACTGCGTGTCCAGCACCATGTAGACGATGCGCTCGCGGGGGTCGTCCGGACTGCCCACGATGAAGGCGCGTGAGTAGAGGCGCTGGCGCAAGCCTGTCCCAACTTGCGATGTGTTGGCATAGCCCATCAGGTTGAGTTCGACGACCGGGCTACATGGTCAGCTGTGTTGTGCGCGTCGAAGCTGTGGACCTACCCGGTGATGTCTGCCTTGCCCACGCCGATGAGGTACTGCGATGCATCCTCGACCGACCCTCGATCGCTCATGAACGGGTCCTGCTGGGTGTTGTGGTCGTGGTAGCTCTGATCAAGCCTCCAATGCCAGTAGTCGACATTGGGGAGTCCTAGGTGGGCAACAAGCTGTCCAATGACCAAGAGGGCGACGAGCGCGGCGCTCAGGGCGACGGCAATGTGTGCGCGCGCCATTCTCTCAGAAGGTGTCGAAGATCGAAGACGGAAGTGGGCGGCACTGGGTTGGAGGGCATTATAGTAGCGGCGAACTCAATCCCGTACGTCAGGACCCTTCACATGACAGCACGAGCGGGGAGTAAGTGTGTGCGTCTCTACGCGATAGGTTGTCACCTTGAATAAAGTGACGCTGCATGCCCAGAACACTGGATAGGCAGCTCGCGGGGCGCATGACGTTCTATTCGTTGACGGCCGGGGGTGCGACAGGGGGAGGACGGCGCTAGTGGACTGAAGGTTGCTTGCAACGACTCCTTCTGCTGATGGGCCTGCCTGCACAACCACAACCATGCCGCTGATAAATGAATACTACGACTCTCTCCCATGTAAGTGGTTAGGCTCTGATTGATGTTCTCTACTCGGATCCAATGCGCCGGCGCAATAAAGTGCCGCGTGAGCAATATCCTTCCTTCACAAGCTAATGCGCTGCAGACGTCGATACCCAGGTCGACGAAGCTGGACTGGCAGCGGCGCGTGCAGCTATCGATGCCGACATTAGAAGCGCCGGTGTAGACACGTCGGATCTGCATCCCGCCCTCATCCCCGCCGCAAAGTACACACCGCGCTTCTCAGACTTTGTCGAGCGCGAGCATGCGCGCCTGGACGGGAACCCTGCGTCGAAGCTGTCCGGCATCGACCTGAAGCGCTACGAGGACCTCGATGCGCCCGAAAACACAACCCCCACCAGCGACGAGGACCGGCCCGAGCTGCTGGAGAAGTGGAACCGCGCGCTGAAGCAGGCCTACACAAGTTCTGAATACGTGCAAGGGCGGCTGACGCAGCTGGGGCTGTTGGAGAAGTTTGGAAAGAACGCATGGCTAGTCGGAAATTCACAGCTCGAGGACATCTTGAAGGGCATCGAGACGGAGCTGGCAGACGTGAGGAAGCAGCACGAGGAGGTCGAGACGCTGCGCAGGTCACAGCAGGAGAGCGTACACGGCGAGATCAAGACGCTGGAGGAGACGTGGAAGAAGGGAGTTGGGCGAGTGCTGGAGACCGAGGTGGCCGCAGAGGGACTGAAGCAGCAGATTCTCGAACGGCGACGAGCCGGTGCCGTGTGATGTTTCGGCGTCGACAACATTTAGAGATCAATGATACCCATGTATAGGACAGGTCGAGCGTGGAATTGCTTGAAGAGTGCACAGTCCAAGTGGCTTGCAACTGTACAGGAGAGGCTGCATGTTTCAGTTGAGCTAACCACCTACTACTCCCACAATTGTCTTACATGGGAAGGCGAGTTGACACATTGAGAGGTCAGGACTTTGGATAAGGCATGGCAGTATGCAGAACACACACTCAGCTGGCGGATCCTATCCAACACCTGAAATAGAAGGATTAATGTTCAAGACTCAACATACAATGTATTATTAGCGCTCCTCCACAGCGCACGTCAAATGCCCCACTTTCGCGCCTTCCCCAGCATTCCCCGTACGCCACCATGCCACCACGTCCACTACAGCCCACACGCCGCACACAGCACCAGCACTCGCGCTCAAGAACCCCCACCAGCCAAATGTCGCGTCCACGATGCCGCTCCAGAAGCCTTCACCGCACCGCTTCATAGCCCCGCACCCACCGTCCACGCAGACACCCAAAGCAAAGCCCAAGTCCAATCTGCGCCATGCAGTCACAGCACAGACACCGAAGCAGGCGCCCGAGCTGCAGTTCAAGAAGATCACGCCGGCGAAACGCTTTGTAGTCGCGTCTACAACGCCAAGGCTGCATACCGCTGATGGGAATCATGCGCCTGACCGCGTCGAGGAGCCAGGCTCGAGCGCATCGACGGACTACACGCCGCGGCCCAAGGCACAGAGGAAGTTGGAGAGGGTCGAGAGCATAGAAGAAGCATCACAGTCGAGTCCGTCTCGAGGGACGGACGGGGACGCACTCGACGTTTTGCAGACAGTTGAGCATGGCTTCGAGTTTGTGGAAGAGGGAGACGAGCACCGCAGCAATGACAGCGACGACGAAGACAACGAGATCCTCTTCGAATCCCACCCGCGCTCCAAACGCCGCCGTACCTCATCCCCTACGACGCCCCTCCGGCATCAACCACTCCCCGACCCCGCCCTCCCCAGCGCAGCACCGCACCGCTTCCGCTTCGCACCCGCAGCAACAACACCAAACACCCTACACACCTCCGCCACAACACCAGCAACGACAACAACAATAACGCCCGCACCACCACGCCCACACTTCCTCCTCCCCGCGCAGCCCACCTCCCCCGAAACCCCGCCCACCGCACTCCCGGAACTCTTCTCCCCCTCGCGCAAAACGCAAAAGTACCTCCCAGGCGGCCTAGCATCAACAGTCCAGCGCTGGATCATAGAAGCGGCACAAACTGGGTTCGCGGCGCGGGAGATCAGGGGTGCGGCGTGGGAGGGTGGGGGTGGAAGAGTGCCAGAGAGGGAGGAGGGCGTGAAATTTAAATTCCGCGTCTCTAGCCTTTCGGCGCAGGATGTAGAGGGGCAGGAGGTGCGGTGCTTACCCGGAACCACGACGTTCCTCCGCGGCGATGTTCAGCTGGCGGCGGACGGCGTGGCTGGGCTTGGAGTAGAAGGTACGCAAGAAGGAAGAGAGACGCTCGAAACACAAGTCAAAGTCCTACTTGCAGGCCAAGGCGGCGCCCGCGGCGCTGCAGGCGTGCAGGTAAGCGTCGGCTGCGTTGTGGGACTCCGGGCGCCGACGTGGGAGGTGTGTGTTGGGGGCGTTGAGTGGGTTGTTGGTGTTGATTGGGTTGTGCTGTGATGCGCAATTTTCAATGGTGTCATGGACCTGATTCTCAGAGCTGGATGATGGGATGTGGGAGGTGTGTGGCTGTTTATATGTAGGTACGTGATATCTCAGAGTAAGTAATTTTGTGTGTATATTCCTTCATATCAGCTCCCCTCGGTCTCCTCCCATGTGCTTACATCTTCGCTAGTTGCACTTTGGTCTGAGCCCTTCTCGTCTGCATCACCACTTCACACCATCTGCCTCCACCCTCTCAGCCAACGCTATTAGTCTTTCCCCAACAATTCGCAGCAGCGTCCCACGCAAACCCCGAAGCGGGCGCGGGTCCCACCGCAGTCTTCTGGACCGTAGCCGGCGACACTTGCGGCGCAGCTGGCGACACGCGAGGCGTCACTGTCCGCTCGCGCTGCGTCGACTTGGGCGGGTGACTGCGTCTGTGGTTCTCCCACACATCTGCTTTCTGCCGGAGCCTGTCGTGCTGGTCGCCGATGTCGCGCTTGGGGCCGTCCCAGACCTCGACCAGGCCGTCGTGGAGCTGGTCTGCGAGGTCGTGTGCGTCTCGCTTCTGCTGGACTTGCACGGGCACGTCGAGGTTGGTGCGCGATACTAGGTCTGTCATGACTTCCAGCAGGAACGATGAGTCTTCGTGCTGTCCTCCTGAGGGCTCGGAGCTGGCATCGCTCTCTACATTGGCTTCACGCTTGCAGATCCGCTTACGGCTGGTCATGTATCTGCCGTCTTGAGAGCGTCAGCTTGATATCAGAAACCTTTTGCAGTGAACGCACCTGCCCCATCCGGTCGTCGACCTCTACCGCCACCCACGCTGTCAGGAGTACCAGGCACGCCAATCCTGATATTACCTGCCTGCTGCAGGACATTGCAGACATCCTGGACAAGCGCACGACGCAGTCGCATCGCCTGCGCGAAGTCCAAGTTGTGGCGCGAGAAGCTGGGCCATTCGTACTCGGCGTGTGCTTCGAACCAGTTGAGGCTCCTTAGGATGCTGTGTTTTGCCTCGTCAGGTGAGGCGTGCGTGATGCCGGTCTTTTCGTCTGATGCGTACTTCAATGCTGCTGTGACCATGTGAAAGGCCCAGTCGGCTGGGAGAGTTAGTCATCGGCTGTGATGTGCGAGTGGGTCATCTACCAGGTTTGGTGAGGGTTCCTCCCTCTGTTTGTGTTGCTGGTGCGTTCATCTTGGCACAGTGACCGATGGGAGGTGCAGCAAGCGAAAGTCAATGGAGTTTGATCTGTCTTAGGTATTGTAAGGTGTCTTGAGGTAAGCCGTGGACAGGAAGGGTTTTCGAGGCGTGAGATGAGCAAAGTTGTCCGCCATCGTGCCTTCCCTTCCTGTCACCACGAGGCGCTAACCCCAAACTACACAATGAGTGTCAAGCAGCGAGTAAGTGACAAAAAACACCTCCAACGTCGTAGAGAGCACTAGATCTTGTGAGATATGTCTGCCTCAAAACGAGGGTATCAGTACCGCAAACCATAGAATCTATCCCACAAAATCGTACACAAGCAAAACCCACTTCATACATCAAGCAATCTCGCATTCACACACACTTCCCCTTCCAATACCACATGATGCCGTCCAACGCCACTCTCGCTTCTCTTATATCTCCTGCTGGCTATGCCTAAGTTTTGTCAGCACCTAGTATACCAAACAAACATCAGAAGTTATTGCGCGTTACTTCTTTGTAAAGAAGCAAAACTACAAGATATTCAATACAATAGCTAAGACAGACTCTTATAGATCATGGCTATATCTGACTTTAGTGTTACTTCTGTGTAGATGTTAATATAACGTGGACAGTGTTTGTTTTTCAGAGTGCTGATAAATCTCGGAACCCTCCCTCCCACTTCTTGTTATTAAACGATGGGAGAGTGACAAGGTGAGGTGTATGGGTGTCTGGAGATGAATTCAGTGGTGACGCATGGGAGACGGCGGAATTGCAGGGCTCGTTCCGTGGCGGAAGGGATGGACGCGAAGGCTCGGTTGATGCTTGGGGGGCTGACAGAGGAAGGGGAGTGGGTGTGATAGGTGGAGGAGAGGGAGAAGAGTCGGGTGAAGAGAGGTTTTCGTCGGTTTCGCAAGCCTTTTCGACGTCAGGAACCAAGGTAGGTGTCTATTCGGGATTGATAGACTGTCTTGGAGCACTGTAGACGCCATATCAGATATCGAAGTAGTCGTTGCATCTGTAATACTCAATGTAGCTCTGGCAAGTGTATCAGCATTTCTTGCTCAAACTTGATTGGATATTTCCAACGCGGTATGACCATTGAGAAATTTCCAAGTCACTGTCAATGTATTCACAAGTCAAAGTCATGTACAATGCCTAAGGCTGGGCCGTGGCGGCAGCCATCATCACCACTTGCTTGACGTTGGGCAACATCATCTCAGGCCCTCGCGCCGGTGGCAACGCTCTGCAGTCATGGTCGGACACGTACTCACTCAGCATTCGACAGGTCTTTTATTGCTTTTACCCCCGATAGCCGCTGCGTTATCCCACGCTGCAAGCACCAGACGCACGTCATCAACACGACCATGCAGACGAGAAAGATTACAGAGGCAGCAATGCATCGATAGACCACCGGAATGGACTGCAATTGATGGGCCTCGTTGCACAAAGAAGTCTCCGGGTGCTCTCTCGTTGTCCCACGTCGCGCATTGAAAGGGTGGTGGGTGGAACGAAACAACACGGCGGGTCGGCTCGATGAACTCGATGAATGAATCATGAGCCTAGACCAGTTCGAGATTGGAGTGCGGCGACGCCCACTTACACGTCACGCCTCTCCATCAACACCATCGCTTTTTGATTCTAGCCGTCACGTTTCTCTGCGCGCCCCTGCATCGCGATGCTTTTGTGGACCGCCGATAGGAAGCTCGGGTGGCTGGTCGACCAGTCCACATTCCCCACACGCGCAACCGTCCGCTGGCCGCATTCAAAATCGCCGTGGGTTACAACAGACGCTGCATCACGATTCAGGCTGGCGACATGGCCTGCAGCCTCAAGCAGCTAACTCGTATTGAGCCAATGATAGCCAACGTCTCTACGGCGAGAGCCCACCTCTCGGGCTCCAATTCTCTCATATTCAGCGAACGATGTGTTCCTACGTGGTCCAATTACAAGCACAGGCCAAGCTCGTCTTCCCAACATGAGTCCGTGTGTTGCCAACGTGAGGCTGGCTAGGGTCGCAGGCCACTTTGAATTTCGACAAGCTGCGCGACACCTGGACTGCGTATCTCAGCTCTTTACCGGAACCTGTCTTGTGACGTTGTCCTGCACCTCTGCTTCGTCAATGGGAGCGCTCTGTTTCAACTTACTGCCGTCGAGCCACGCACAACGCACCTCCACAAACCCGTGCCTCTCGTCTGAGTGATCCGCTTTCTATTCGTCTCTCCGCAATCTGATCTACTCACCCCACATCTCATGTCGCCATTGCGTACTTGCCGTTTGTTTTACACCGCAATGCATTGGAGAAGACGTCAAGTATAGCACGTAGCACAGTTTGTCACTTCTCTGCACCTCGAGAGACTACGCTAGTCGGTTTGTCCGACCATGGCCGGGCCCTATACTGTTAGCTATTCGCAATGGACGAATCCGTACACAGGTGCCAGTACCGGTGGCCAAGCCTACTACTCAACCAATGCACAGCAGCCTGCCGTTAGACGACTGGCACCTCCTACTACTGCGCTTTTCAGATATCCCGGCGTCACATATGGGTATAAAGAGAGCGAGGAGGAGGAAGATGAAGACTCTGGTATGATTCGAGCCCCATCCTTACCGTCCTTGCCTAAATCCAGACCTAGATGATGGAGGTGCACCTGTTATGTCAGGTGCATTGCCTGAGGCTCCAGAGCCACCAACTGTCACGGAAGAGTCAACGCCAGCAGCTCAGGATCCACCAGCGCCAGTAGCACAGGAAGTTGCATCAGCCGAAGCATCACCAGCCGAAGCCGTACCCAAAACACCGGCAGAGGAGACGCCGTCAAGTAGTGATGAGCCCAAGGCCGAAGGTGAGCCTGTCGTTGCAGATGTGAAGGATGCGCCACAAGGACCGAGCGAGACAGTTACGGAGACTGCTCCAGTACCACCCACAGAAGAGACAACCACCCCTAAGGACGATGCCAAGGTGGAGGAGCCTGTACCACAAGTTACAGATGAGGTCATTGTCGAAGTGCCAGTTGAACAGCAGCCTGTTGAGAAAACAACGCCCGCGTCAGAGAGTGAACCAATACCCCCACCTCCACCTCCACCACCCGCGCCACCTGTGGATCCCGTGCCAGAGCCCGTTATTGTCGATGGTGAGAAGAGTGGTGAGTCCGAGCAGGCAGCTCAAGAGCCCCCAAAGTCCCCTAAACCTCATGAAGAGAAATCTGTACACTTTGCTTCTGACACGAAAGATCCAGACTCCACAAGCATTGGCAGAAAGAAGAAAGATGATAAGAAGAAACTAAAGATCATCGGGAAGGGCAAGCCTAACGCATTTGTTCGCATAAGAGATCCACCACCGCCTCCATCACCACCGTCACCGAAGGAAGAAAAGAAGCCTGACAAAGCCAAGAAGAAAGAACGACGTGGCTCGTTCCTGTCCATATCTTCCGTCTCGAAAGAAGAAAAGCACGTTTCCACCAAAGATGAAAGTACCAGCTCTTCGAAGAAAAAGCTCAGCAAGCCTGAGGAACGGAAACGCAAGAAGCACGAGAAGAAGGGCAGAAAGGGTAAAGATGACGAAGTCGCGCCTGGCGAGGATAAGTCAATCGTAGAGGATGGAGATGCACATTCAGAGGTTGCAGGAAGCGCCGTCACCACGACTTCCATCGAGCCATCGGAAGCCTCTACCGAAGCCAAACCCGAACCAGAGCCAGTCGTCGAACCCGCGCCCGCTGTAGAACCAGAACCTGCTACAGAGGCAGACGCAGCACCCGCGGAGTCGACCCCTGATAACGAGGCAGTGGAGAACGCACAATCCGTAGCCGGCGAAGCAGAAGCGTCAGCACCTGCTGCAGAGACAGTCGTTGCTGGGGCTGAGGCTGAGGCCGTTACTGATACAAATCCTGTTGACAAAGAAGAGACCACCGAGCTCGCCCCGCCTGCTAATAATGAGCCTACTACGGATCAGACACCTGTGCCGGATGCGGAGCCGACAGCCGAGGAGGCAGCTACAGCCGTAGAACCAGCTGCGGTCGAAGAGACAGCTACGGTCGAAGAACCCGCTACCGTAGAAGAACCCGCTACAGTCGAGGAGTCAACTACAGTCGAGGAACCAGCTACGATCGAGGAATCAGCTACGGTCGAAGAAAACACCATCACCGAATCAACAACTCCCGCCGATGCCACAGATGAAACAACTGAAGTCATCGAATCACCTGTTGTCGAAGAACCACCTGCTGTCAAGGAAACACCTCCGGTCGATGATGCGCCTGTAAGCGAGGATGCTGCAGAGATACAAACAGCCGAAGAGTCATCTGGGACCAGTGAGAGTCCGCCTATCGAAGAGACTTCCGCTACAGAAGATGCTACAGTGGCCGAGAAAACAGCTGCGGCGGAAGAGTCATCGACAAGTGGCGATACTGCTCCAGTCAATGAACCACCTGCGGCTGAAGAACCCCAAGGTGAAGCACAGACTCCTCCTGTCGACCCACCAGCTACAGAGGATACAATGACGGATCCGGACCTCGTGCTTGACAAGTCCGCAGATGATGCAAAATCCAATGATGGCAAAGAAGAGCAGCCGCCTAGTACCGAGGCGGAGACGGTGGTTTCCGAGGAAGCAAGTCTAGCAGATGATGCTGTCAACCCTGAATCTGTCGAGGTTGATCAGGAGACGCCAGAACTTGTCGACCGCACGGAACCGCCGGAGCCTGTGGAAAATGAAAACACCTCTTCTACCGCCGTTGTCGAGCCAAACGTCGAGAACTCAGCCGATGCAAACGAAGCTGCCTCTGAAGGTGAAGGCAGTACTGACGTAACATCGTCTGAAGACACAGATGTGAGTCTGGTTGAAAGTGAGGGTGCGAGTCAGATTAGCGAAGACACAAGTACTGCTGGCACCGCAGATCTTACGCCACCTATAACAGTTGCTGAGGACAGTCTGCCAGAAGTACAAGCCGACACTGTCAAACCAGAAGCTATGGTATTGGATGCAAACGAGAAGGATGCCCTAGAAGTTCCAAGCACAGATGAACCGGCAACGAAGCCTCCGCCGTCAGACGACAAGACCACGCAGGAAGCGTCTGCGGTGAACGAATCCATCGACGACAACGAAACTAGTGAGGAAGCGGAACAAGATCAAAACCTGGATGACCTGAATGAGACAGCTGTATCGGCTGTCTCCTCTCCACCGGAAGACGAGACCTTGACCACTGAAACACCCGCAACTACACCTCCCGAGGTGGCTTCGATCCCCGTTGAAGAGACAGCAAGTGCTGAGGCTGCAACTCTTGACTCGACGCCTTTACCTGACACTTCGCAAGCCGAAAACGACGGCGAGAATAGCAGCGATGGGGAAAGTGATGACGAATGGGACAAAAGCGACGTAGACGAGCTTTCACAAGTGTCTGAAGATCAACCCGAAACGCTCAAGCCGAGTGCTGAACCGGACTCACCTAGCAATATCGAACAAGAGGAGGAGGGTAAAGACAAGCCAGCACAGGTCGAGGTGCAGGATGCCGAAGGGTCCGCGGACGCTGTCGAGAACAACGAACCAGCTCCACTAGAGCCTACAGCTGCAGACACATCTGCGTCCATACCAGGTACGTTGTTCTCTACTCCTAGCATCTCTACCTGCCCTTTATCCATTCACATTTCTTGTTGCTGCAGCCCTGCAGGTGGGCAACCTAAAGTGATGCGGCCCGCATCTCTGCCCACCCAAACGTGCGATGCAGGCTTCTGATTGGCTGCCCCACAATGCGTGTTCAACCACCGTTCGGTGCAGCTTATCACCACGTGCAAACACGCTGTCGAGCCAATATTCGGGCTGCAATGCATGCGCGTAATCAAGCAAATATCGTGACATACGTGGTTCCACCAGAACAGTGGATGCGTTGACACCTTCGCTACCAATCTCGTCTCGCGTTTTGCCGATTCTCTCTCGATAGCCTTGGCCCTCCGCATCTACCTATTATGTGACCAAGCGCGCCTTGTGCATCGCTTTTATCGCAAGGCTAAAGCTGACTTGATCTAGTCATGCCGTCGGATGTCTCAAAGACAGAAGATGAGAACGCTCACGACGCCCCGCTCGATGACGCGTCGCCATCTAATACAGAAGAAACTCAGGACCTCGCAAATAGTCCGATAACGACGGAGTCTGCCTCTTCTGAATCTGAAATCGAAGCCGATGCCGCTGAGTCCAGGTCGAGTACCGATACGTACGTGGCTGTCGTAGAAGAAGTTAAAGACACCGAGAGCGCGCCGGAGCCGTCCGAGGCCGATGCAGTCGCAGCCGAAGACCACAGTAAAGCCGTTGAAGCCGACTCTTCGGTCAGCAAAGACGGTAACGAAGATGAGGATAGTGACGATGCGAGTGCTGTATCTGAATCAGGCCCACATCTGGAAGTAAACACCGACGAGTCAACAGACAACCAAACATCTGCGACTGGTCCAGTTGAATCCGTGAGAGAAGACACTGGCGATCCTTCTGCAAAAGACCTTCCCAAAACTAACGTGGACACTGAAGAGCCTTCTGCAGTCGACCCAGAGACAACCACGGAAGCCAAGAACGAAGGCAGGGCCGCCGGCGATATAACAGATACTCCGGACGCAGTACAAGATGAGGCCAATAGTGTGAGCTCTGTTTCAGATATCTCAGATGATACTGGAGTCAGTGAAGTTGTCGTAGACGCGGAACCCGAGCTCGTGGCGGCAGAAGAAGTGCCGGCAGATTCGAAAGATGATCCAGTACCGGACGACACGAAGGATCCGGAACCAGAGATCGAAGTCGACACTCCGCCTAATCCTGTCCTTGTAGCTGCAGCGATGAGAGCTCTATGCGAACCTGAGAAACAACCAGACGAGCAAGATAATGAACTGTCGATGGAGCAGTCCTCCGCTGAGCAGGACGACCAAGCGGATGACTCGGTACTGGAGGCAGAAGCTGTGGCATCCTCGGAAAGTGCACTGAGCACAGATGACTCGGAACACACGTCAGAAAACGAGACCGATCCCGCTACCGATGCTGTGCCTGAAGAACCATCTGTAGTCGAACCAAAAGAGGCTGAAGTCAAGCCGACAACAGACGACACGGCTGAGAAAGAACAAGTCGCAGATATCGAACTTGTAGAAGCTGCAAAGCCTGAAGATAGCACAGTAATGGACGAGCAAGCACTGGACGCGACTGCTGACACAGATGCAACTGCCACCGAGCAGCCTGCAGATCAGAGCGTCTCTGAGTCTGCTTCATCTATTGTAGAACCGACCAGTGACTCGCCAGCCGAAGAGTCTGCACCTCCAGTCTCTGTGAGCTCTGAGCAGTGCGTTGAGGACGCAAAAGAGCAACCAGACGATACACCAGGACCAACTGATCCACAGGTGGCTACAGATACCGAGATAGCAGCTCCTACTACTCCAGCAGAGATAGTAGCACCTGTCGAGGAAGCCGTGCAAGCAGATAGCGAAGAAACAGTGGCATCGGAAGAGGTTGCACCTACCAAGCAAGATACGGCACCAGTACCGGCAACACCATCTCCACCAGGCCAGGAATTGGACGAGAAAAGCTCGCCCGCTGAAGACACCGAGAGCGCATCTGCTTCAGATGGTGACTCACAGCAGCCAGAGACAGACGCTGAGCCTACAGTGGCAGATGCACAAGCAGGGGAAGCAGTAGCTGTAGAGGCTTCAGATGAGGTCTCTTCTGAGCCTGAAGCAGATGAGGGCAAGACGCCTACGCCATTACCTGAGGCGGAAGCTGTCGCTGGAGAGCAACTCCAGCCAGCGGAAGACGTCACTAGCGTTCAACCCGACCCGGATCTCCAAAGTTCTGAAGCCAGCAATAAAGAGAAAGACGCAACAGAAGCAGCCAAGGATGTACCAAACGACGCTGCGGAAACAGTAACAAGTGTGGAACCTTCTGAAGACAAAGACAAGGACCAGCCGACTCAAGTGGACGACCAGACTACCGAAGTCCATGATGAGTCTGCGTCAGAGCCAACGACAGAGAGTGGAGATACCCTTGTTGTGCTGCAAGAGAAAGAAGAGCCAGCAGTAGAAGTACATTCAGAGACGTCTGCTGCTCCGGGCACAGATGCGGTCCAAGTAGAAGGAGTCACGAGTGATGGCGAGGATGACGGAACGACAGACTCACCAAGCGAAGCTAGTGAGCCAGTCTCCGACACTCCTGCGCCAGCTACAGACGTTGAACAGCAACAGGCTGCGGACCCAGAAGAAGCAGCACCAGAGCAGTCTCCCGTTGAACAGCAGCAAGAGCTTCCTGCTGAAACTGAGGCGGAGGTCGAGACTGAGCAGGAGTCTACTGAATCAGCAGCCATAGTGGATGTCCCTATGGAGGCACCCGCTACTGAGGACACTACAACAGAAGCCACCCCAGCTGTAGACACAGCAGCGGAAGATGTCGTGCCACAAGAACCCTCCTCCGAACCAGAGGCAACTGAGGCCAAGACTGAAGACAGCCTTGAATCACCAGCAGAAGCACAAGATGAGACGTCTGCTGCCGAAGATTCTACCGTCAAGGCTGAACAGGTCGAAAGCCCTGCTGAAACGGAGGACGCTGATGCCGTCGCGGCACCTGCATCAGAATCTGAAGCATCGACTACGCAAGAAGAGAGTGAACCTGTTCCGGAGTCGACACCTGCGATAGCGGAAGAGGTTGCTGAATCCACATCAAGCGAAGTACCAGCTGAGGACACTGCCACCAACGAAGACGCATCTCAGGAGGATGAGACAACCACAGAGGCTTCTGAAGTCGTACCACAGGTTCTTTCGGAGGTGGAACGCTCTGTCGAGCTTAGCACTGCACCAGTAGAGTCGGAGCCTGTCGAGCCTGCACCTGTCGAGTCTGCTCCTACCGAGTCTGCTCCTACCGAATCTGCACCTACCGAACCTGCACCTGCAGTCGAAGAGTCTGCTCCCATCGAACCCGCACCCGAAGAACCAGCTCTCAAAGAAGCAGATGTAGAGGAATCCGCTCCACCCGAGCCTGCTACCGAGGAGGTTGCTACCGAGGAGGTTGCAATCGCTGAAGCGGTCGAGACCGACTCAACTCCTGTCGAGCCTTCTCCTGTTGAACTTACCGCTTCAGAAGCAGCGGTTGTCGAGATTGCATCCGCGGAAGCTGTCAGCGTGGAGCCTGCCGCTGTAGAATCCACTGTAAAATCTGTTGTGGAAGAACCTGTTGTTGAGGAGCCTGTTGTCGAGGAGCCTGTTGTCGAGGAGCCTGTTGTCGAGGAGCCTGCTGTCGAGCCTGTCGTCGAGCCTGTTGCTGAGGAGCCCGTCGTCGATGAAACCGCTCCCCAAGAGCCCACAGCTGCCGAATCTCCCAGCGAAGAACCAAACCTGGAAGAACCTGCAAAGCCCGAGCCCAGTATTGTCGACGCGGCCCCGATCGAGGTCATCGAAGTAGCTGACAGCCAGCCTCCCCCTGAAGAGCCTTCCCCTGACGCATCTCTCCCTGCTGAGACTGTAGCTGTTGAAGCCATACTTGCAGAAACAACACCTGAAGAGCCAACTACTGCCGAAATCGTTACCGAACCACCTGTTCCAGACGAGCTAGCAGCCCCTGGACCACAGGCTGTCCAAGAAGATGCACCCCAGGAAGCTGTCGCTGAAGCATCTCCGCCACCGCAGGAGAACGTACAGCCGGCCGACGAGGTCATCGCAGACCCCACTGCAGAGGCTGAGATCGGTGAGCGTGGGCTGACTCTGGATGAACAACCTGCGACCGAGTCAGTTGATGAGGTGGCTCCTGTGCCGCCAGTTGATACTGCATCCCCAGCTCCCGCCTCAGCCCAGTTCGACCCAACTCCAAGGCCACGAGATTCTGCTGTGGTCGACGATTCAGCTGCTGAGTCACGAGACAAACGCCATCGACGACACTCTCACTCCCGTCGCGAAGGCAAGCACCACTCTCACCGCAGAATCGAGAGCGATGCAAGTACTAGAGAAAAGCCAAACTTCCCTGGGGCTACTATGCTGGCTGCTGCAAAGCCCTTTGGATCTTCCAAAAGCAAGCGCCGGGACAGTACGACAGACCGCGACCTCGTCAAGAGCAAGCCAAAAGCGAGGGACGTAGAAGGAAGCAGCCCAATCAGGGAGCCATCATACCCTGAACATCGATCTCACCGTCGTCGTGAGAGTCAAGAGCCTGCGTATCCAGAGCATCGCACTGATCGCCATCGTGAGAGCAAGGCCGAAGATAGGCACAGTAAGCGTCGTGCTTCAGAAGTGGTGAGCGAAGATGCTGAGCGAAAAAAACGGCGCGAAGCTCGTCGCATCGAGAAAGAACGAGCAGCCGCAGACGAAGCAGCGAGACTTATGGAGGAAGAGGAGGAAGTGCAGAGGCAGAAGCGTCGTGAACAGCGTCGAGCCGCAAAGGTAGCGGAAGAGGAGGCAGCAGCAGCTAAGCTTCGAGATGAGGAGGTGCAACGACAGCAGCGTCGTGAGCAACGTCGGGCTGCAAAACTCGCCGAGGAGGAGGGGCGTCGAGCAGCAAAGCAGGCCGAGGAGGAACAAACCAAGCAGCATGAAGCAGACAGGATAAACCAAGAAGAAGAGGCACGACGCATTCGGCATGAGAAGAGACGACTGCGTTACGAAGCCGAGAAAGACGCAAGGCGTTTGGAGAAGGAGAAGGCAGAGCAAGCCGCACGGGATGAGGAGGAAGTGCAAAGAGCTAAGAGAAAACGGCGCGCGGAAAGGGAAAAGGAGAAGCTTGAGGCGGCGAAGCCTCGACACAGAGAGGTCGAAGCCCCTCGTGACGTTGCACGCCGTGCAGCAGAGGAAGAAGACTCAGCCAGTCCTGCACCCGAGGCCACCGAGTCACCGCGTAGCACGCCTCGTCGCCGAATGAGTAACCGCGAGCCTCCACCGCCCACACCAAAGCGCGGCAGCTTTCTTGGAGGACTCTTCGGTCGTTCGAAAGCAGAGCCTTCTACTCCTCCTTCGAAACCCGTCACGCCCAAGTCTCGCGTTCGCGCCGAGCCTGTCGAAGTTGTCGAAACGCCTACCTCGGCCTTGCGCAGGGAAAAGGAGCACCACTCGAGCAGCAATCACTCCTCAAACGAGAGCCGCGAAAGAGGCGAGCGACCTCATCGCAGTCGCCGCCACTCCCACGGTCACCACCACCGCTTCAAGTCAGCCGAGGAAGAGGCAGACTACTACCGCCGCAAAGAAGAGCGCAGAGCAGCACGAGCAAGAGATCACGAAATGTCCGGAGCCAGAGACGGCGGCGTCTCCCTAGACCAACCCGTCTACGACCCCCCTCCACCCCCTCCCCTTTCCGCCGCCATGGAAGTCGACTTTCCCCCCTCCCTAGCCGATGAACCCGCCCCTTCCCCAGAACCCACACCCATGGACCTCGACCCCCCAACCGCCGCCATGCCCGACCCAAGCTCCAGCCCAGAACGCCGCGAGCAAGATCGCCGCCGCGGCACGCGCCGCGTCTCCATCCTCGACGAGCGCCCCAACCGCAACCGCCGCATCGCTCCGGGCTCCGATAAAGGCGAGCGGCCCATAAGCCGCCGCGTACAGTCCGAGCGTTCGCGCGCGAAAGCGTATGGCGAGGATAGACCGCGGGCGCGCAGGAACGAGACGGAGAAAAGGGGTGTGCGGACGGGGGTTGGGGCAGAGAGAAAGAGGGGCGAGGGGGGCTTGAAGGGGTTGTTTGGGGGATTGTTGAAGAAGTCGTAGTTTGATGTGCTGTGAAGGTGAATAGGTTTTTTTTTGGTATTTGGCGCTTGGTGTTTGGTGCTTGGATATGAGATGACGATGATGTAGGGATATATCGGGAGGGTTGTTTTTCGTCGAACGCACGGCGTTGGGTGTTGGGATTCATTTTCCCTATTTCTGACTTTGGTCTTTCTTTGTTTCTTTGTCTCGAGATCTCGGTACGCATGCGTGGGCGGCTATCTGTACTAGTAAGACCTGTATGTCACGTAACGGCCGTTGAAATGCACACGATGAATTCATCCATAACTTAATCACTGCGATTTCCACATTACACGTTGCGCACTGCATATTACACACCGCACAACCACTTCATTTGCACATCCCTCGAGCGAAAGATTAACCATTATTATTTCTTCAGGTGTGCATACCGCGGCCCCAAGTATGTATGTATGTAAGCGAACATCTGAGACCAAGCCTTCGTAGAAAAGAATAAGCGAAGAAAAAGAAAAGAAGAAAAGAAGAAAAGGAGAAAAGGAGAAAAGAAAACGCCACGCCATGCAATGCAATGCGAACAAGGGTATCGCGAAAAGTTTGCTTTTTCCACGCACACACAAGTCGGTGTCGTATCGTAAACGCCGTGAACCGGCCGTAACACATGCCCTTCGTGCCGTGCTCTAAAAGAGGCTCTCACGCGGGACTCCAACACTCACGCCTCTTCTTCCACGACGCTACCCAGGTCGCTGCTGGACCGCTCAATCCCCTCATAATCTAGCCGGAGCGTCAAATCCACTTGCTATGCGGACCGTGACTTCTTGATGATGAAGACGCCGACTTCGACGCCCTTCTTGGGCCCTCCACCTAGGTACTCGCGATTCGAGACGCCGTTCAGGACCTCCTCGATCAGGTGCGCGCTTGTCATCTCCGTGTTGGTCGGTAGTCGTGACGCTTTTCGGAAGTACTTGGTGACAACTTCGCGGACCCTGGGCTTTTCCTGTTTGATCCACCAGTCGTCGGCCCACACTGAGCGCTCGAGCACCATCTCCTCTCGTGAGGCTTGCACGACTTCGTACGTACTTTGCTCGTTGCTGAGACTCCGCCGGCTTGACCCACTTCCGCTCAGCTTCTCACAGAACTTCTCCACGTGCGCAGCCAACCGATCGTACTCGTCCAAGTAGTCCACCGAAGTCATAGAGCCGAGGTTCTTTCCCAGGTCCGACGTCAGATCGTGGATGACCGTTACCGTCCGCAGCAGGGGATCGAGGATCGGTCCTAAGTATTCGTTCATGAACGTCCGCCCACCCTGCCGTGTTGGATATATGAAGAGGAGGTTGCCGTTGTCAGACGAAAGCTCCACCAGGCGGTCGTAAAGTAACGAGCGCCCCTTGAACGCAAACATCTCGGCATACTCGTTGGTGTTAGTAGGGGGGATATAACGCTCGACTATTGAGATGTTGATACTCCCGGGTGGGACGACGGGTCGCGGGGATGGCGGAAGGAGTTTCGAATCGAGCTGATAGTCGGGAATGGCAACGGCGCTATCGAAGACCTTGGTGGTGAAGTATTCGTCTCCTCCAACGACAGGTCCGGGGGTCGACGGCGGCGACTTGGGCAGGTCTGAGAGGGTGAAGCGACCAGGCACGGCATGGAAGACGTTGATCCAGGACGTATGCGAATTTGTTCTGTCGTGGATGGCTTCGATGATTTGACCGAACAAATGGCCTGTCATGGACGGACAAGGGAGGGCATGTGACAAGACCTTGACCTGGGCAAGGTCGAGTGTTTCTGTTTCTATGCCTGCAGCTGGTAAGCATATCGAGGGTGCAAAGTCGCGATGATAAATCTCACTGAGTGTGTCCTTGACGTTCTGTACCCATGCTGCCATTCTAACGGCCTCGCTTATTTCGTCCGCGTACGTCGGCACAATGATCGGAGCTTGCCCTGGCGCCGTCGCACTTCCTGTGAGATTGAGATTCGGAGACACGCCAGGCTCCGAGCTTGGTGGGGAACCTGCGCCGGCGGTTCTCACTTTCACGAGCGATCCCCAATTGAACGTCCCCGGCTCCGTCGGAGGCGTAAAGGTCGGAATCTGGTGTTCCAGATGCTTGCGGGTGGCTTTGGGACTGGCAGCAGAAAGTTTGGCGGGCTTGTCAACTTGACTGCGGAATTCCAAGGGTGGGCTGAGCGCATGGAGAGGGTCTTCTGGTTTCGAGAGGGGCCCGGCGCCCAGTGACGAGAAGGAACAAGACGAGTGTAACGGGATGCGGTCGGGGTGGGGCGCAGCGATACCTAGGACGTCAAACGAGGGCAAACGAAAGTTGGGCGCTGTCCTGGCCAGCGTTGGAGAGGGCAGTGACACATCAGTGGGCAAGAAGGTTCCAGCAAAGCTCGGATCCAGGTGAGGCTGATCGCCCAGGGCAGGCGTGGCTAAGGGCTGGGGTGAGGCGGATGGTAGCGGGAAGGGCTGTGGAATCGAAGCATCAAAAAAGGAACGGAATTGGTTCGTGGGTGCGTCGGCACGTCCTTTGAATACCGCTGGGTCGGAGCCAAAAGCACCCGTGCCCTCGTCCGGTGTCGCAGGAACGGCAGGAGAGGCAAGTGCAGCTGCAGCGTACTGCTCCCGCGTATCCATGGGATTGGCAGCAAGAGGAGGGAAGTGGGCGTCGGTCATGTCCAGGGTGACGGTGACGGTGACCGTGGTGGTTCTTGCCCCCGGCGCAGTGTCTGATGGCAGTTGGTCTTGATCACGCTACCCTGGCTTGGGCGAGGAGGGGGTGACAAGGTAGAGGAGAAACGTGGCTGAAAGATCTGACAGCCGAATGGCTAAGGCCGTGGCTCCACTTGCACCTAGTGTGAGCGATGCTCGCGGTTGCTGGAGGGTGGAGGTAAATGCCAAGCTTCGGTGAGGGCGGGGGGGGCGTGACAGCGGAGCAGGTGGTGAAGAGTCAGAAGGGCAGCTTTGGCGTGACGGGCAGCAAACGAATGAACGGATGGCGATAGGTAGCCCAAGCCAAGGAAGGGTGATTGATGAGCGAGCGACTGTCTTGGGCACGAACGCGCAGTAGCCAGCGCGGTGCGGAAGGGGTGCGTGTGTTGTGCAGCTTGCAGCTTGCAGCTTGCTACAGAAGGGTAAATAGTGCGCCAATCGCCCGTTGGTCGTTTGAGAAAGACGGCGCCCGTGCGCTAAGGGCCCACCGATGGTCTCGAACTCCGCCGCAAAGGTTCTGCTGCACATCCTCACTTCACGCCGGGCAACATGGCCTGACTTTGTGCTGCTGCCCGCGTACAAAGGGCTAGCTGCCGTCGACATGTAGTCTGTGGCCTGCGAGCATGACTTGCTGCCATCGATCCGTCTTTCATGCATCCTTGTCTCCCATCTTGAGCCTGAACTTGAACTTGAGCTCCATGTACTGTGTACGCGTGCCTCCTGGCCGGCGGACCGATACCAATGGGACTATGCCAACCTCTCTCGTACTGGGTGCTCTGCCACGCTTTCCTTTGCCTGTGACCTGGGCCCAACATAGCAGAGACTTCACGCTCCGCTTGTTCGCTCGGCACGCTGTCCCTGCTCATCTGCTCAGGCGCACCGTGTCCGAGCACACGATGACAACTTGGAGTCCCTCCGGTTCCCGTGCTCCAGTCCAAAGCTGCGTCCTTCGTGATAGGACCGTTCCAGGCGTGCGTGCTGCACCACCAAACCAACCCCCCAGCCAAGTGCACCCTTCCACGAAGCTCCAACACTGTCCACTGCGGTCTAGACTCGACGCTGAGAAACTTCATCTAGCCTAGCGCTCACGGCTGTGGTGTTGACAGGGCATTTGACAGCTTCCAACACGTCTTTTGCTTTCATGTGCAGTGCGCGTTAGCCTCAGTTGACATCTGTCCGCCCTCCACTTTCCCTGCGCGAACCCACGCACTGTCCAGTCTTCTCAGATCGCAGTCCTCGGTGTTCGAGGCTACGCGGGATTGGAGATTTCCACGTCGGCCGAAGCACATGCATGGTTGCCCCGTTGCCAAAGCCGAAGCCATGTTCGATCGCTGCACCAGGCTATGTTCGCGGAGCGGGACAGCACATGCTCGCAAATCTAAGATGTGAAGTCGTGGGAAAACTCTGCCTGTACCACAGGCCGGAGGGACCCCCTTCGAAGAGCCGAAAGTGAGGCTGCAGCCTGGGGCATTCCCCAGCGACTTGCTCCTCTGCGCATGTTGTGTCTATATATGGACGTGATCTGAACGTTATATGGTTCCTTTTTCGGCAGATACCGAGATCCTTTCATGAAGGCGTTGCTTGCGTTTCAAAATATCTCCGTGGAGGCTCTAACTTCGCGGGGTGTAAACGTGGTCCGGATGGGGATCCGGACGTCTAGGCCAATCAATGCCCTCGACACCATCTGCGAAAACGACGTAGCTTATAGGTAGTTTGCATGAAAGACTCCGGCATAGGTTAGCTGCTATAACTCATAGAAAGTGCTGACTTTGTGGTCTTGAGATCAACAAGCCCGGGTGCAACGTGGGCGTGTGCAGCCAAGCCGCTACATGGCGCTAGCGCGAAAAACTGCCTTCTCTCGAGCGAGCATTATCACCACACGCTAGAAGCCCATCACCACCACAACGTGCCCTTGAAATCGGGAACTCAACTCGAATACGTTGAGAAGCTTCGATTCGTAGAATAGTAGTTCGGTCGCTCAGGTAGGTGGCTACTGCACAAATCGATATCTGCCAGTCTCGTGCTTTACTTCACCAGCCCGGGATTATCTCGGCCCAGTCCTTGCAAGCCTGTACTTGGTGTTTGAGGAGATGGCCTTAGACTGCCGGAACATCCCCCATGTACTGCCAGTGTGACAATTGCTCACGAAGGCCAGGCATTTTTCGTTTGATCTGCTTGGATCTATTCAGTCTCAGCAGGTGTGACTTAAGCAAACACATTCACTACCGCCAAAATGCATGTAAGTAACTATGTTTAACATTTTTATCAATCTGCCTGAATACCATCATCCATTCATACCATATCTATCCATACTGCCTTTCTTTTCAATATTCTCGTTCATTCAAGTCTTCACTGCTTTCTTCACTTCCCACCTCACCTCAACACCACCTCACTACCAATCATCTCCAATACCACGCTCCACCAACCTCTCCCCTGGAACCTCCTCACCAAACTAACCCCCCCAGATCAAAAACGCCCAATCCGCCCTCCTCTCCAACCACGAACTCCTCCTGCACCTCCGCCAAGAAGAAGCAGAGTACACAGGCGAAGATGGCACGGAGCGCAAGCGATACAAGCCCAAGGGCCTTGAGCACATGCTACGAGACGTACGTATTCCCCCTCTCCATCTCTACCAAATCCCACGAACCCAAGCACTCCCTACTAATCCTCCCCCCACAGGGCCTAACCTACCTGCAAACCCCAGACTACACAACCCCCTCAATCCCAGAAGCGCACCCAGACCGCCCCATGACATTATACAAAGGCTCACACTCGCTCTTCCGCGCCCTAGCACCGCACTACCGCCTAAACAAAGCAGAGTTCATCCAAATCTACAACCTCCGGCCCCGGACACAGGTCATGCTTGAACTAATCATCGAGGAGGTGCGCCGTTACACCATCCCTCTTCCCCTCCCCCCCTCCTCTCCACCTCCGCTGCTCTAGCACGTATCCACTACCACATAAACCCTCTCAGGGGTCTGACTAATTATCTACGCAGGCGCCGACGCGGTTCTCCGAGCAAGATCTCACCGCGATCCTAGACACCATCACGCAGGTGTTTGACGAGGAAGAAGCCAGTATCCCCCAGGGAGTCGAGGATGAGGAGTTGCCCAAGATAGGCAATAAGTTGCTTGGTGCGAGTCGGAAGAAGAAGAGGGTCAAGAGGAAAGTGTGAAGAGGAGAAGGTGTCGGTGTGTTTGGCTTGAGTGGTGGCGAGGGAGAGGGAAAAGAAAAGAGACGAGAAAATGGGGAGGAGAGCGGATGGCTAGATAGCTAGGCAGAGTGTATCAGTGGACATGGACTCTTGGTCTAGCAAATGGTGTGGATGTACTAGTTACAAGAACAAGCAGTTTAATGGCAAGGCGTCATGAACCAAAACAAATGCTCAGTCACGACAACATACGGCAGCGTCAACTTTTTGTGTGAAATTGTATGCATAGCGGCTAGCGGGTATCCTTCCGCACCTCATTCATCCCCAATATGCAATGCCTCATCAACAAGAAATGGTACATGAATCCAGCCCTGCGCCACGCGCCCTTAGATAGCACGACATGCGAAACGTCAAAAGAAAAGAAGATGATCCCCAAACGCCACCCGTTTTCACATGGTCAAACGTACAACATCAACTAAGATGCATATGTTTAATCCTTGCTCTTCTTCTTCTTCTTCTTTTCGGTCGTGTCATCGCCGTCGGATTTCCTCTTCTTCGAGTCCTTGGACGCCTTCTTGGCTTCCTTTGCCGCCTTCTTCGCCTCCTTGGCGTCTCGCTTCGCGGCGCGCTCGGCTTTCCGTGCCTTCTTGGCCTCCTTCTCTGCCTTCTTCGCTGCCTTGTCACCGCCCTTGGACGCCTTGGTCTCCTCCTCAGACTCGGAGTCGTCAGAGTCCTCGGCATCGTCGGCGTCAGCCATGCTCTCGTCCTCGTCAACCTCCTGGACAAGCTTCTTCGGTGTGGTGCCGTTGACCTTGTCAGACTTGGACTTCTTGGCCGCAGGCTCCTCGCCAGTCAGACCATCGGCATCGGGGTTGTACTTGCGCGCTTCCTTGACATCCCACTTCTGTCCTGAGCCGAGTGCGGTCGCGTTCGCGTTGGGCAGGCTCTTGAGGGGCTTTCCCTCGAGAGCCCTCAGTCTCCTCTCAATGCCAAGACGGGCATCACGACCAATCTGTGACTTCTCCTCCTCGGTGGGTTCGTTGGACTTGTCCTCGGAAGCAATACCCCATGTGCTGAGAGCGTCGACGCGCAGACCAAGAGCGGACTTGGCAGCGAGCATACGGGCAATCTTTCCCTTGTTCTTGCCAGTTGCCTGACCAATGAGGGAAGCGTGGTAGATGAGCTGGGTTCATTAGTATAGCGTTCGTCTGTTGAGTTCAGAGTAGTACTTACACCGTACTTGGGAGTGTCGTGCTTGGTCTTGAGCGCACGGAACAGCGCCTTCTCGGCACCGAGAATCTGGATGGTGGAACCAGGGGACTTGGCGAGGTTCATGAGGGAACCAGCGTGGGCGATGAGGCGGGCACCGACGAGCTCACCGACGAGCGCAGTCAGGTTGGGTGCAAGAGCCTGCATACGGGAGGAGAGGTAGGCGCCGAGGTTCTGGCGATGCTCGGTGAGGTCAACCACCTGCTCGGCAAGAGCGCTGGTGGCCTCGAGGTCCTCCTCGGAGATCTCGGTACCCATACTGATCTCAGCAGCAGCCTTGACGGCAGCCTCAATCTCCTCGGGCAGAATGCCGGACAGATCGGCATCCTTGGAGTTTGTGCGGAAACCCATCTTGAGAACGACCTTGGAGTAGGCGAGGTTGTCGTTCAAGATCCTGGCGAGCTCGGGGAAGTGCCAGCCGTACCATTCCTTGACACGCATGGCGTATGTGTTGAGCTGCTTGTCGAGCACGTCGAGACTGGCAATGGACTGGATGATCATAGTATCGACCTTGTCGGGGGAGAACTTGAGCTTGTGACGGGAGAGCGAGTGCGCAAGACCGAGGCGGGTCGAGTTCATCTCGGCGGGCACCAGATCGGGGATGAGCGAGGTCATGTGCTCGCGAATCGCACGGTAGACATCCTGGGTGGAGGAGTCGGAGATGGGCTTGATGGACAGGCCGGGGATCTGGGCAATCGAGTTGGCGAGCTTGGGATCAGCGACGGCCACTGCAGAATATTAGCTTTCCATGTCCGGCCGCACAATTCGTTCACATTTCGCGTACATGATGCCTTGGTCTCGTCCTTAAGCTCCTGCAGCAGGCTGCCGAGCATGGAGCTGACCTTGCCGTCGGTGAGGGCTGCGGCTTCGTTGAGCGCGGTGACGGCGCTCTCGAACTTGGTGAACTTCTTGAGCTTCAGCGACTCGACGATGTTGGAGACATCCTTGCTGAGCTCATCGCCCTTGTCGAGCAGCTTCTTGTCCTTTGACTTGAACAGAGCATAACCCGCGCTGCAATTCCATGTTAGTCTGTGATGCACTGGAGCGTGCCTGGTGCGCAGTCGCGGCCGGCGTACCTCGTCTCGCTGAGAATGAAGAGACCCATTTTTCGTGAAATTCGGCTCGAGGTGACGTTGGTTCGGTTGTCACGGCTCCGTTCGAGCTGAGGATTTGCGCGGTGTGGGAAGGCGCGAGGTTGTCGGTAGCAGGTGCAATTGTGCGCCGGAGAGCTTTCTGCAACATTTTTTGCCGCCAAGCAATACGGGAGCTAGCGCCCAAAGCGTGCAAGCGCGTCCGGCGCATCGATGACCACCCAGGGTCTCGTTGAACATCAGATGCAGTCAATCGACAGAATGTTGTGAAGCAGACAATCTGACTAAGCCACCAGGGCGCATCATCATGTCCACCAGCGGCGAGCGCAAAGTCTCTGCCTCCCTCGCCCGTTCTGTCCGAGGCGCGACACCGCGTCTCGCTGACCTCGCTTCCACGCCCGAAAGTCCGCGAACGCCCCTCCAGCGCGCGTCGTCATCCCTCTACGGGTCGCCTGGAGGCAACTACCGCACAGAAGACGAGTATGCTGTGTTGGAAATTGGTTCGCGATTCATACGCGCAGGTTTCCCTGGCGAAAGCGCCCCACGATGCACGTTTCCCTTCGGTCCAGACAGGCAGAGAAGGATTGGTGACTACAGGCAATACGATCCAGAGTACAGCCAAAGGCGACGGCGGAGGAGGAAGAACCAGGCATGGGGCGAGGAGCACGAGCTGTACCGTTTGAATCTCACACAGGTCGACATGGAGCTGGTGGGAGACAAGCTCGAGAGGGCCATACGGGAAGCATACACGAAATACTTCTTGCTCGACACAAAGCCACGACGCATCACGCTTGCCATACCACCACGACTCCCACACCCACTCATCACCAAGATCCTCGATATACTCTTCAAGAGCTTCCATGCCCCAAGCATTACCCTCATGTCGAACCCCGTCCTCTCTACCGTCGCCGCAGGTCTACGCTCCGCGCTGGTGGTTGACATTGGGTGGGCCGAAACACTGGTCACAGCCGTTTGCGAATATCGCGAGGTGCATGAAAAGCGGACAGTCCGCGCGGGCAGGATGCTCAGTGAAGAGATGGCTAAGCTGCTGAATGCCGAACTCGACGACGACGCCGCACCGGGTACACCCAAGGCAGATGTCTCGTTCGACGAAGTAGAAGAGGTGCTTACACGCGTTGGTTGGTGCAAACCCAGCTCGAAAGGGAACCGACGCACCGTTTACTTTCCCGCGCGTGAGGCACCTGTTCTGGAAGAGTGGGAAGACGCTGTCGAGACACCTCCACCTACTATTGTAATCCCGTTCCCAAAGCACACACCACCGACTGAGCTCAAAGTGTCACTTGCCTCGTTAGCCAAACCCGCTGAGAACGCACTTTTCGTGCCAGAGGCACCTCTAAACGAGTTTGACGATGAAGACCTGCCAATTCATCATCTCATCTACCGCACACTGGTCGCTCTGCCTGTCGATGTTCGTCGCTTGTGCTTGTCACGTATTGTCATCACAGGCGGCGTGTCAGACATGCCAGGCCTGAAGACGCGCATCCTGAAAGAGCTGGAAGTGCTGGTCCAGTCCAAAGGCTGGGACCCAGTCAAGAACTGGGGCAAGGGCAGTGTGCGTCATGAAGAGAGACTGCGAGCTCAACAGCGTCATCTTGCGATGAAATGGCAAGACGGTGCAGACAAAGTCTCTGATATACACGATCGTGCCGCGATGCCCACACCTCTATCCGCTGGTCTGCAGGAACCGGAATCCGACACCATCGACGTCAAGCTCGCCGCTACCAGTCTGAGAAATGGGCCGCCTCAAGAGTGCTCCATCGGTGGTATGATCAGAGGCGTACAGACGCTGGGTGCCTGGGCTGGTGCGAGTCTCGTCGCCCACCAAAGAATTAGAGGTATCGTCGAGATCGAGCGAGAGAGATACTTGCAACACGGTCTCCAGGGCGCATCGCGAGACAAGGAGATCTCTGTCATCCCGCAGCGCCAGAGCATGGGTCCTGGCGTCGCGCGCGGTGCAGGCGAACGCGTGAGCTGGACGCTGGGTGTGTGGGCTTGAACATTGAGCCTTCACAGCCGTTGAACGTGAATATTGGTGCAGCGTGTGGTTACTCAGCAATGTCTACGTCTTTTGATACCCCAATAATGAATTTTTTGTAACTTGTTTCTTCCCCGCACCTCCTTGATCGGGCTACGTGCGCTTCGCTGCTCGTCTTGCTAGTGGACATGGAAAGTTTACTTGAGAAGAGCAGAAGAGAACCGTGATAGAACTGCAGGGTTTGCCAATCACGAAGCAATGCGTTAAGAACAAACCGTGGAGATATCAACCGCCCTCTCTCATCCACTGGATCTGTTTGTGCACAGTACCATACGCATTCTCACAAGGGCTTACGACTGTTCTGCTATCCGTGTGTAGATACTGAAGATACATCACCTCTTAACCGAGCAGAGTTGTCGGGTGTCTATACACTGACTTTGAAAGTTCAGCTTCGAAAGTTCAGCGATAGAGATTGTTGAACGACTCCTCTATTTATCTGTAGGACTAATGTAGACCCTTATGTGGTGGCTTCACCGAGGTCCTTTTGAGGTCCTTTCACCCCCAGATGGCCCCAGCTCCCAATCACAAAGGCGGGGATCCTTGGGCACTTGCACAGGATCCTATCTTCTGTCACCATTTTTCGGTAATCAGATGTCCGGATCTTTAAAGATGGTGGTACAATGTATAAATGCTGTTAAGTATCTGGAAAGAGAATGCTGCACCACAGTCTCTCTTCATCAGTCACTCATTCATGTGCTGTACGCAAGGGGGTAATACGAGAGCGGCATACAAGCGGACTTACTGCCGGTCGCAGCTATAACGATGGAAAATGCCGATATGTGCTACTCGTTGGTAAGTCAGACCTGTCTATTCGATGAAATACGTTCTTACTTCTTCCATGCGTATGGATAGTACGGTAGCTTTAGGTTCGCGTGTCCGATTCTACATGAAGAGAGACACTAACAAGTTTCATGTTGAAAGAATAGAAGGGAATTCTGATTATTAGGTACATAGGCAGAACGAAGTCGCAGATGGTATCTTCAGCCATCCTTTAGCCAGCTCCCAGGTGGGGTATGTACTGGCTCCATTGCGGAACCTGATACACTTCTGGTGGCAGTTGCGAGATGTTAATGAAACACTCAACAAGGAGATATACTCGTGCAGCCAGATAGATCAGACCTAAGATACCCAACAGACCGCCGAAAGCAATGAAACCGTACCGTTCCAACGAGTACTTTGGAACCATCGCCTTGAAAAGCTTCCAAGAGAGCCGCAGAGGCGCAAAAACGAAATAGGCCCAATCACTGGCATAGACAGCATAGTACAGTACTAGGGCAAGATAAAGAATGACGACCATGACGGTCGGGCTCGCTATAATGAGGCAGGACACTCTCCACATCCAGCGCTGAGCGGGTGTAGTGAATGGACCGTTCCATGCTATTAGGTGTACGAGACCGTAGACACTACTAGCGACTAGTAGCATTATCGGGAAGAAATAAGACACGTCTAGTTTCCTTGTGAATATGTTGGACCCCCGGAAGCCAGTAAGCCGATAATCCCCTATATCATCAAAATCGGATATGTGGGATGCTAGTAAAGTTGCGACTTCTGGCCTATAACCGTTCCAATCCATTTTCCAGATGTCGTCGGCGCCAGAATCAGTACGCAACAGATCTACCAGACGAAGGCATTCCAGTGTTGCCGGATCCAATGCAAGGTAAGGGTCGTCGATAACACCCTGATCCTTTCTTAGAACGAGGCAATGTCCGTGGATAGACTGACCGGGATAGAGCTTGAATGAAGCTGCGGGTCCACCGTCGATTTCCGCTCTGGGTTCAAGTGCGTCGTTAGAAATGTCTTCGAGGTCGGGTAAATTGGAATGTTCGAAGTATTTCCGAAGTGGATGACCGCTATCTTTCTCGTAGAGATCTTTCATGTGTACCAAGTATGCTCCTCCCTTCACCGTCGATCCATTCTCGAGCAGCTTGTAAGCTCCCAGCCTGCTGTTCATGATCATCCAAGCACATATCTTGCGAATTGATTCTGTGTTCATCTTGATGAGCTCTGGCTCCAAAATGTCCAAAGGCTTGTACCACCAGGCGAGGTAAATGATGAGACAGCATAGAGCATGGAGAAAGGTGTTCATCTCCAGCAAGCTTATCGGAGCTGAAGTGGAAGTGCGTCCAATAACTTGGATAATGAACCAGCATGCCTGTAAGCAGACTAGGGCCTTTGCTAGCCAATTAGCCTTGCTCTTGTCTTCTATGGCACATTTTGATAAGTCGGGAATGGACATTACCTCCACATCAGCCATCTTCCGTAGAGCGTCTGGTAACAACGTCAAGCGGGTCTGTGAGTCCGGAAAGAAATTGACAAAGGAGTCATCTGCTTCGAACACAAATCCACCCATGAGTGCGAAGTGGCTATGCGTGCGAGTCCATGGGTTCTTCTTCTGGTCAGTCTTTTGATTTGCTGTATCAGGTTTGTCGCCAGCAGTCGCAAGCTCAGTGGCCTGTTCGACGTCTGCTGAAGCGGAAAGTCTCAACCATTTGTGCCGTTTGGGTGTCGCGATTGGGTCTGGAAGGAGCTCTTCTATGGAGCGACTCATAATATATTCAAGATTCCTAGCCCGCATCCACTGCTGGAAAGCCAGATATGCCACCTTGTTTCAGCATCAGATACTTATTTTTCAGTTGAGACAAGACTAACTCACTAGTTCGGGAGCGCAAAGCCCAACCAGGACTCCAAAAGTCTTCAAGATCCATGGTCTTTGATACCAATGGGTGACCTCATGCACAGGGATATTCAGGTGCAAAGAGGTGTAAATGCATAAAAGCAGTGTAAGAATGCATGTCGACAGGATGCCAAAAGTGCCTCGTTCGCTAGGGGCTGGTTTCCAATATGCAGTGGCGTTTGCAGGCTGAATACCGAAAGGTTCCCACATATTTGCAACCTGGGAAGTATGTGCGGATCTGGGTTCGAGAGTATGGAGCACGTGAGGTAGATTACATTAACATCGACCCGAAAATGCTGCGCCTCCGGTGTGGTCGTTGCTCAGGCTGCACACTTTTGGGGGCCAAGATCAGGTCTGAATTTCAATGCTCAGAACCCAAGTGGCGACCTCTAACAATGTCTTATATGCACTAGGCTATGGCTTGCTGACCACCGTCCAGCATGGCAGCAGCGCCCCAAAGTAAAACACACGTGATTAGTGCTGCCTCGTCTAGCGTGCGGCTGTAAGACTGAGCGCAACGGATGCGGGAGTCTGGTGGGTAGGCGAGAATAAGCTCTATGGCGCCTGTCGGCGAGGATAAATCGTCCAGCTGCACGGCTGACAGCCCTGGCACACCCAATCATAATGCACGGCAATATGTACGCATCCACTCAAATTTAGAACGTTGACTTGGTGACAAACACTATAAACGCGGGCAGGTAGGTAATTGGCGAGTTTCTCGTAGTTATCACGTTTTTCCCTGCATGCTGTCACTCTATCTGTCACTTTCACTGTTAACCAGCTACAGCTGGCCAATCGGAATTCCTCGCTTGTCTATGACGTTTTTCTGTGTACTGTTAATCGTAGCTGTACAAATTGGGGGTGGGTGCGTACATATCGTCGTGCACCAATACCGCACCGGATAAATGACGAGTGACCAGGATGAAGTCCTGTAGGGGTCAGCAAAAGATCTTTGAGAACATAAGAGTCTTTGTAACTTTAACCTTGAGCAGAAAGCTTCCGTCATACCTCGCTAACCTGCAGAATGATCCTACCCCCTGGTCCATAAGAACCTCGAAGAAGCCAATAGCTCCCTCTCTCACCACTGTGAGACCTATCCCGCATCATGCTTATACGTGGCTCATTTATTTTATAGGTCTGGTGCTCGTGTAAGCCCGTAGAATCCCGGATCCCCTCCACGAAATCTTGCACCGAAGATACAGATAGAACGAACATGTGCAGACTCGCTACATGACTCCAATTGACTTTCAGTGCCTTCAGAAGCAATTCTCACGATAGTTGTCACTGGTCACGTCCGTAGTCGTTACATAGTCACTGTTACCTAGAGCTAGGGCTAGAGAATCAGATTGCGTGCTATCCTCAAGAATCCGGAAATCAATGGGTACCGTGAGCCAGACCTCCCTCCTCGTATGGAATTTGAGAAACATAGCACCTATAAACACATGTCTGTTTGTACTGATACGAAAGCTATACAAGCCTAGGATTAAGCGAAATAGAGAAAAGTACAGGAGCTTCACGAAGAGGTACAGAGGGCAAATTCAGAAACGTTCGACACTTCAAAAACGTTCGACAAGAACAGTTCGAGTCGCAGACTCTCATACATACTCAGGTAACGAGATCATTATACAAACTGATAGATGGCTTATAGGACGCGCGTATCTTCGTGGAAGAAAATGGGGTATAGAGCAGAACGAAGAAGATAAGCGTAGGTTGCGACGAGGCTCCAGACATAGGCACACTAGATCATCTTACTCAGTCGGACGCTGTACGTTGATGTTGATCACAGGACCAAAGTCAGAGTCAGACTCGGAAGAGTATGTCAGACCCGACGGGAAGCTAGCTCTCGCAGACGGCTCCAGGGATTCAAAGGAAGCCACAGGAGTAGGTGGCTGAGGGGCTTGCCCGATCAGCTTAAGGCGCCTGACCAACTGCTCAGCTGTCGGTCGCTTCTTCTCATCGATCTCCAGCATCTGAGGGATGGCCTCGGCGATCATCTGCAAAGGACCTTCACAACGCGATTGAATTGTCTTCAGTCGATCAGCGACCTGCTTGCGTAGGCGCGCCTTTGCGTTGGGGCCGGTTTCCTCCGTGTAGTAGAATCCTTCGTCCTCAATGCCATTTGGCTTGACCGCACGAAAGCGAGAGGTACGAAACGATTCTAGAGCCTCATAGCCCTCTGTGAACCAGACAAGAACTTCGAGAAGAACGCAGCCAAGTGACCAAATATCGTAAGGGCGGGAGGTTTTGCCTTTCGTAGTCGATTCCGGAGGCCGGTAGACGGGGGTGCCAGATTTACTGGTACTTTGCCAGCTTTGTCGGTGCACACCGCTGACGGACTCGACAAAAGCAACTACTTTTGCACAAGAGAAGTCGGATAGGCGAAGCAAGTGATAACCTTGGTTATCTGAGTGATACTTGAAGACAAGCAGGTTATCTGGCTTGATGTCATGAAGATAGCCAGTCTTCCTGCTTGCTGGGCTCGCAACACTCAATCGATTTGTATCGTCGCTCAGTGATGATTGGTTGTGAATCACTGAAACAGCGCCAATGATCCCCAAGAGTTGTTGTGCAAGTTCTTTGGAACCGACCGAAGGAAGTGTAGACGGGTCCTTGTGTTTAGCCATGAATTCCTCCAGGTTTCGGTCGGCCTTCTCATAGACCATGTGATACTGCGCACCAAACGTGAAGCTTGTGAGACATTTGACCAAATGAGGATGCGATAGATCTGCCATAGCCTGGTGGTAAGGCAATTCTCGTGTTCCTTTCCGTTCAGTCACCTTCATTGCGAACTCGTCCTTGATGTTGCCCTAAGCATCACGTCAGCGTTGCAAATACTGGAGTGTACCGAAGGATCGGAGAACATACACTCGTAAACGATCGTTGTTCGCTATGGATTTGTATTGTGTAGACTGCACCAAAGGCGCCCTTGCCGATCAGTCGATTTTCATCATGGTCGATGGGTTTCGTGAGTCCGGTCAAATCCTGAACTTCGTCCAACTCGAAGAATGCAACGTTGAACAATGTCTGGTTAGGTAGGAAACTGCCAACAAAGTTTCGCTTGAGCTTTTTGCCAGGGAAATCTTCTTTGCTCAATGGCATGTTACTATCGGTGAGACCATTTTCCAGGAGGAGTTGCAGGCACGTCATTGGCAGCGAACCCTGAACGCAGGTCGCGAACAGCCTCTTGCCATCCTTGAAAATTCGGTCCACGAATTGATCCAGGCTCTTCTCATCCATAAAGAGGTCTTCATCCTCGGAAGCGACAAGATGTACTGTTTCTCTCGTGGTAATTTCGTCGAAGGCTGATTTTCGCAGGAAACGCTGTTGTTCGCCGCGAAACATAGTCTGCCTGATGTTGCTTTGGATGTACGTGAAAACATCATCCACATCTGCAAAAGCGGGCCGCATTCTGATCGAGCAAGGTTAAAGGATGGTAGAGAGGTGGCAAGACAAGTTCTGGAGAAGTTCAAAATAATGTCGTCAGATCGACCACCAGTCGTCTCACATTGGAGGAGACCGAGGCGATGCACGTGATCGTTCGACGTGCTGGGGTTGTGATCGGCGTGGCTGGCGCAAGAGGTTGCAGCGGATGGAGTCGAGCTGTAAACTCGAGCTTGTCGGCGCCCTCTATACTTATATATTAAATAGAAAGAACAAGGCAAAAAGGCAATTGTTCGCAAGAGCTGATATCGATGAGCGTGCGCCTCCACAATGCCCCGTCATAATACGCAACCCTGCGCCCGTGCCAGCGACATCCAATCGGTGATGGCGCCAGTAAGCATGCATCGAAGGACCTTCTGCGAAGGGTGTTTGGCCATGCAGAGTAGCGCGTTGGAGACCAATAGCCAGATGACTGCGCTGCCGTATACAGCAGTCAAGAAGGCCGGTGAAACACATCGAGCGAAATTGGGCTGTGGTATCTCTAGGGCTGAAGCGCCAAGTGTGGGGATGCGCGTGCTTGATCGTTGCTGCAGGCGGGCTGGGCACGCCAGCCGTTCGGCGTGTGAACGCAAATCGCCTGCGACCAAAGAAGCAGTGAGGTGAAGAGTGCCGAGGAGCTCGTTAATGATATCAGTACCTCATTGAACGGTACGACGAAGGAGGTGACACCCCTGAAAGCAGGGAAGTGCATGCACGTCAAGACATGGCTTGCATAAGCTTCATAAAAGCCACAAGTTGGGCATAATACTTGCCACTGCTACTAACGCCCTGCGGCACTGCTGCGCCCTCGAGATTCAGCCTTGCAAGACATGTGCGTCAGTTGGCACATCATCGCGGTAGCTTATTGAGGGGCTGCCTCGTTCGAAATATCCTCGCTCGCTGGAGCAGCATGGTGCCTCGTACATTGGGCTTGCCAGGAAGCAGTGGCAATAGTCTGGCTGAATTGACCCAGAGAAACCAAACGAAAATGGTGATGATCGTAAGAGGGACAGAAATCGCGAAGAAAAGCCAGGCGTTCTGAGTATATTCCAAAGTGGTGTTGCCGGTATCGGACTCGACCTGATTTACAAACTGTGTGGAGTAAAAGTTCGAGACAATTGTGCAAGGGAGGTATACCATGGTGATGATGGTGAGTATTCTCATGCTGGACGAGTCTCGGGCGTTCTTTTCCGCAAGCTCCCTCATGATTGCATTTTCGTCTTGTCCTTGCTTTTCGAGCTTTTGGAGAGCTTGTATTTGCTGATCGATGTTGTGGCCGCTGCGTCTCTCCAGTAGAGACGAGACCTAGGATAATCAGCGTGAACAGCGAGATCTAGATCTGAAAATACTGCTTACAAGTGTTCTGGTATTCTGTATCCTTGACAGTAAATTCTCGGCTCTTTTGCGCGTGTAGGATATCTCTTTAGCCTTTGTTTCGAATGCCACTGTTATGATATCTGCGTGACAGGAATGACCAAGGCCGGTACCTCTCTGTTGCGAGAACTGCTGGTACATGGTCATGAAAGTGGTCAGTGTATCTATGGTAGAGTCAAGACAGAGCAACAAGTCTGCCACATCGTCCTCGATTTGTTTCAATTGCTGATGATCTTCCACTTCGATGGTGTCGAGGTTTTCAGCATCATTCTCACTGCTAATGGTGAAACCAGAGCTTCTTCCAGTCTAAGTATCGTAAGAACATTTCTCCAAGTACGAAGAGCAATACATTTACCTGTTCTTGTACCAGTGCCGTAAGGTGAGCGAGATACGGCCGCCAGTTTGCAATTGCAGTGTCGAGAAAAATTATGTGCAACTCGAAGGGGTTTGCTTGGAATACATCGTCGACGCTTCTTGTGTATCGGTCAAGACGTACTTCGGTACGTTTTGAAGCCCCGACCAGAATCCAGGTAGAGCAGCGGTTATCTGCGGCAGGCTTGAAACGATGGTAGACCGCGAATTGACGCAGAGACCATGGCTTCTTGTTGGGGCGATTCGTGTTCTCGATATAGCGCAAGATGTATGAGCATTCTTCGAGAAAGTCAGCACAGTTCTTGTGAAAGGTATCAGTTCAGCGTACCAAAACCACGCCACGAACGATCTGACGTCGCATAGATAGATCGATACCGAAAAGGTGGGGGTCCGACTTCAATCTCGCTATGTTTTTTTCCGAACCCAATCACGTACTCATTAAATCGTGGAAATACGCGGCATTTACTCAGTAGTAGTTCGAAAGCTTCTTTTGTGATCTGGAGTCGGCTGAAAGAGTGTTTCTGTCGAAGATAGAAGACGCGGAAGTCATTCTTTGACTGTCTCACAAAAGCTTCAATATCAGTGGGGGCGATATGGTCGATCGTAAGCTCTGGAAGCCCAGGGTAAAGTGGAGGTTCAGATGAACCTTGATGTTGGTCTATCGTAGTCGGAAGATCTGTGCTTGATGCGCAGCTGAAGATAGAGCCATCGCCTTCTTCGTCATCTGTGTTGCTTGCCCTGCTGTATCGAACGTTCGAGCCAATTCCAAGTTCGTCGAGAGAGTTGTGTTCCTCCTCCGAAGACGGAATCCTACTTTTATCCGGGGATGTAGGTCTCTGGGGCCACGATTTGACTACAGCTCTAACCTGACCATCAATCGGCTTCTGAGTTCTGCATTTGCCGAGCCCGGACTCTCCTCTTGTCAACTTGCTGAAAACATCATCGCTGCAAGATTGGTACCGGACTTCGATGTCGACTTTGGAGGTTTCATCCTCAAAGATTCGGTCGGCAGAACTTTCGTAGTAGTCGTCTATATCAGGGCTCCGATCGTAGAAGAGAGTCCTTTCGAAGTACGGGGAGGCTTCCATTGTGTGTGTGACGGGTAAGGCAATGGGGTGATACCCATCTGGCTCGCGTGGATTGCGAGAAGAGCCACCTGTGCCAAGATTCAACGTTGCAAACGATCATGAAGTAGATCTGATTCGACAAGGCTCTGAATTTTGAAAACACTACGGCATGCAGTTGTGTGAGATGGAAAGGAGACAAGGCTGAGGGGGCAGGTGGGCGATCAAAGTCCAGCCTGATTGGGCCGCTTAGCGCGGGTCCGGTCAGCAGGCCTCTTGGGCTGGGAGCTAGAGTCTGCTCGGAACAATCTCATTACAACCCTACCATGAATCCGCACGCTACACATACACCACTCAGTAGAGAAGCGAGTCCGCCTCGATCACGTTGTGACTCACGTACTTGGTGCAGGCGTTTTCGCTGAAGGCAAACGTCCAGTGCGCGCTGGTCAGCTTGGGGACGAATCATGAGCTGACAGCCGTCATGCATCGCCAACACATACTTCCGACTGCGCAGGATGGTCCCCCTTAGCGTGAAATGTCCTCATTTCTTCGGCCTCACCATTCAAGACACGCCATCGTAGTGCCGGAGTACGTCTGGCAAGGACTTCTCGGTGTCAGACGTCCCATGGCTGGCATGGATCAGTACCTGGTTGAACACTGCCTCCCAGCAGGGTTCGTGATCATGTTCCTCTCCTGCGCCATACGCTCCATGATACGGGCCCTTGATGCAGCTTCGGATGAACAAGGCAGATTACAGGCGCATTCGATGGTTTCGTCAATCAGCTTTGCATAGCCGACAATCCAGGTGACGTGGTCGCCGAATCAGCCAGTAACTCTCGCGGGCTCCCTCAAACTCGGTCGCCACCCATTCGCAACACTGCTCCAAGCAGCGCTCATGATCGTGTTCAACCCTGTAGCCACCCGTGCTATCACAGCGGTGGTTTCTACCGAGCAGTCACCACACCTCATTGTTTCTCCCACTGGTACCTGAGAGCTCCGCTCCATCATCTTACATATGGCTATTGTAGTTATGTCAGTCAGCATGGCATCATTTACCACCCCGGCAGTGTCAGCACCGACATTCCGTTCGCCCCAAATCATCGAGGATCGGTACATAGATGACGACAAACTTCTTGAGATCTGTAAAGAGAGATTTGGCTTGGGCAACTACCGGCTGAAGGTTCGTAGTACCTTGAGTCACCAACATCATGATGTATTACTGACATCCCGGAGTTTAAGTTCAACAGATGGTACCTTCAAGCCCCTTCTCCGCTCGACGAGGTAAGTCCAACAACATGCACTTACGGAACGAGCCTTCACTGATACGACAAAGGAGACACTGGGGCTTTGCGAAATCCAGTTCTGATGACTCCCCACCGCCCATCCTCGTTTTCGAGATGAACCTGGACCCTAAATGAGCCAGATCTCCGAGACGCTGCGTTCTCGACCTTTTGCTTCCGTAACCATACCATTAGACATGTGGAAAGAAAAAGGGCGTTTGTCCAAGATTATAGATCTGCAGAGTCTCTCTATCTTAGCGATGAGCATCTGCATGGCGTCCTTTCATTTAGTATAGCATAGCATGGCATGGCATCACTGGTACCACGAGTGGAAAAGCTTGACATCAATCGCTGTCTCGAGTTCGATCAAGTGATGATCTGAGGTAGCCTTACTATCGCTAAGATGTGTTTGCTTTCTGCGTGGTTGACTTGATATCGCAAGGTGATAGGTCATCTTTACCAGTGTACAGTACTGCCATACGAACGCAACCTTATCCGACGCCATGCAAACCATGATTGACAAACTTGTGTCTGAGCGTTAAGACGCGAGCACCATACGAACGGGCACTGAACTTCCAGTGACACAAGAGTTACGAAAGAACTAGAGTATGTGATATAAGAAAATCGAGTGCTTTCCATATCTCACTGCGGGTTCTCGACCCGTGGCAAGCTGGCCTTCACCCAAGCACCAAGTGTAGAATCTTTCGAGCCGTCTGGATCGTAGTCCAGTACTTTTGCCGATCTTGGGAAATCATTCGTTCAGCTTTGACTGGAAGATCACCTTGCCATTAAGGGAGCTCCGTAGAGACACATTTGGTTACATCGATGTCTTATAGCTTTGCGAAGACTTTTATGACTGTCAACCTTGCCTCTGGGTTGACGCTGGGCATCCGCGGTATGATGCGGGCAACATTCCGGACGATTCCATCATTTCGACTCTCGAGGCTGCTTAGCATGCTGACGACAGCCCCTCGAAGCCTGATCTTGTTGTAGTCTCGAAGTTCGTCGCCAAAGCCATTGTCTTGCTCGTAGAACCCTTCGTCTTCAAGCTGCCGCGTCTTGCGGATGTTGCATGCTCACTCTGGAAACTCCTTAAGGACTCTGCTACAGACATCATCCAAACCGCAAACTCCAGGCAAATGCAATCAAGGGACCATGTATCATATTGCGTCGTCAACAGACCGGCTTCTGTATCGTACTATGGTGGTCGGTAAGTGATAGTATTCGCTACACCACGTTCGAGGCTCCGAGTCCGTAAGTTAACCTCAGGTGCTTAGTAGGTCGATGATCTGGAGGAGTTCGAGCGTATTCAGCTTTCTGTCTGCTTTTCGGCGACTGTATCAGTGTGGCCCAGGTTTGCCAAGCTACGTGGCCTAAAGATCTGATGTATGCGATCCAGAGCATCTGCCAGCCCTTTGAGCTGCTGTGCCATCCACACGACATTCTCAGACGATGGCCGTAGTTGAAGGTCTTTGCTCCAGTAGCCTTCCAGGTTGCCATCCGCCCAGGGAAATGTGAGATGGTGGCAAGAGCTGACTTCGAAACTTGCGAGCAGTGACAAGACGTAGTGATGCTTAATTTGGCTCATCTCTTTCAGCAAAGAGATCTCGCGACTGGAAATAGAGATTTCTTGACCTTGGCCAGTCCGGATTCTTTTCACTGCGAAATAGCCTCAATCATGACGCCGAAGCCTCGTCTCAATCACGACTGTGAGTTGCCATTGGAGCTTCGTTGAATCGCCCAGCGTAGTAGCTGGCAGGACGTATGCAATGTCTCTTTGGACAGACGCAGCGACGATATGGATGGTCACAACATCGAAGACTCCACTTCCACAATCGCTCAGTGCAGATATGAGTCGAGAGGCAATTGTTAAAGCTTGACAAAAGTGCTACTCCCGGGGAGTCGACCGTGCGAAAAATTGTTCATTACTATTCCTCGGACAGGCCCATGTGTGATCTTGACAACGACCTCGAAGCCTTGCATCTCGTCGTTCCTATCGAATTTCGCATCGATGTTGGCTGTAAAACCCCGGTCTTGTGTGGACAGGCCCTCGAGGACGCAATTAACATCCTGATTTGTAATTTCGATTGTCGCCCAATCCTGGAATCCCGTCGGAAGAAAAAATACGGCAGCTTCTTTCAAATACTTCTGCCCCAAGTTTCAAGCTGAAATGAAGACTAACTTATCACATTGTGCTGCTTAACATCAGTGTAACGGCCAGCGGAGAGGCGGTGTTGTTTTATCCCCGCTACAGCGCAATCCGAGTTTCCAGCGACCAAGCCAGCACATATATCGTATACCGCGACTTCCAAGAGCGGGGTGATCATATAGACTGGCTGTCGAGGTGTTCGCGCATGACTGACTATCAGGGGGGGGAGTCAGCCGATAGAGACCCTATGTGTGAACGTGTTGCTGATAACAGTATCGCCGTTGATTTCAGGGTTCTTGGAATTGAACATTTCGAGTCGTTCGGTGGATGACAGAGCTTTCCAATAACCCTCTAACATGGCAGCCCGTTACATCTCCATATCAACAGAGCTGAGAACGTGCAAAAGGAATCGCAAAAGCATACTGCTGATATCACCAAAATCAAAAAAAGAATACATACAACAGCGGGTATTCGCTAGTGGTCACCCACCTAACTACTAATCCGCCGGTACGTTGCTTAAATAGGGCTGAGCGAACGGGAAGCCTTGTTTTCAACGTCCTATGGTCGTATGTGCTGAGTCGGGATGTTAAGGTAAATGATGATTGTGACAAGTGTGCCAAAACGAGGTTGGAAAACCCACCTGCCAAATCAGTCGCTATGCCACGATGGACGACAGTCAGCGAGCCACTCTACCCCAGGTGTTCTTAATTAAACAACTTCGTAGCTGTATGGTGTTGAATCTCCGAAGTGATATCTCACAACATAACGCTTGCGCAGCTGCTACGGTCTTTTTCTTGTGAGACTTACGCTGGCGATTGGATAGAGGACGAAGCAGAGCCTATCAAAGGCTCTAGGTTGATTTTATCTAAGAACGTTTTGCGTATGTATACGACTCCACGAACACGACTATACAGAGGCTCTAATATTCTAAGGTTCCAAGGTTGGCCCCCCGTTAGCGTACCTACCTATCGCCCGCCTCGGAATTGATGCAACGCTCTACTTAATATAATACACTAATTATTGCAGCCCCTAACGCTTCTATGTAGTTTTGTTTTGTTAAGAAATTACAATCTTAAAAAATATATTACTTAATAGACTATATGTTCTATGCAGTTCACTACAACTAAGGGGGACTATAGGAAGACTAGGTAGGCAAGAGCATGCAAATAATTACTTTGCGCACTGCGAAATTATTAATACTACTAAACTATATCTAGCATACGCAGTACTTCTCTTATTAGTTAAAGTCTAACTTTCCTTATAGCAATAATAATTATAATAATAGTTTTCTATTTAAGAAACTAAGAAGGCTCTCTAGCATGCTTAATACACAACTATTATTATTGCCTTAAACCCTTCTAAAAGATTAGTTTATTATGTTACTTATTGCACCTTACATGCTATACTTACCTCTAATACTTTCTAGTTATTTGCTATTCTAAATATCTATCTCGCATACTGCCTAAGTTGATTGCTTATTATACTTGCTTTATATGGCTAGAGTAGATGGCTGGATGTTATATGTCTTTCTTAAAGATCTATTTTACTTTATAAATCTTCTTGGTCTCTTGAACTCTGAAAAGCATTTCTGGTTTTCGCTATGACTAGATGAGGAAACGAACAGACTGATAGTAAGAGCTGTCAACCTCTGTTTGTAGGAAGCTGCATAGTTTTCCAGCTTACTGTTTCTCAAGTAGTGTAGCCTCTTATAGATTGATTATGCTATCCGCTTGGTCCCAAAGCAGATTCGTGATAGTGCTCCCTTTTCTGTTGTCGTCATAACACCTTGATCATTGTGTATGTGCTGGTAACTATATAGAAGAGCTGGCTGTAGGTAGTGCAAACCATTCCTTTACGTAGGTAAATAGAATTAGCTTACGCAGGCAAATATCCCTACAAAGCAGTAGGTTTCCCGGCCAATCTGAAGTCTCGATAGATATCATTCCCACTTCGTTGTCATTTCCAGTTCGTTGATAAGGGCGTTCATACGCTCATCAGTGATGGTAACGTAACGAAGAAATCTTATGATCATATGCTCTCGAAGGAGGCGTTGCTGAAACGGTGTTCAAAAGTAGCGTCTTGGCGATTGGGGGCCGATGCCTTCGAAGTTCGAGCTGTCACGCCCACCACAGGGTTGCCATTCCTCCCCACTTTGTTTGCGGAACGCATATGATCTACATCCTGCCCAAAGTGATTCAGACTCGCATATGTGATTGAGAAGAAAACATTATAACATGACGCTCATAGGTTCCGAAAAGTTAGAATCAAATATGAGACGAGAATCCATAATTAGGCACAGTGGCCTACATGGTATCATACTTTAGCGTGCTACAAGGCTTGCCACAATTGGGGTAAGAAGAGTACAACAGTAGGTTTAGTAGCAGTGAAGGATGGCAGGATTGTTTTCGTGGCGCGGTTATCCTTTCTGGATTTGATTGCGGATTTCTAGCTGCACAGCCTTGTTTCAGACCCTGGGCGACGCTCACCTATAAACTTTGACTCCCTCGCACCGTAGCTCACCCTCTAGGAGCCCAACCATGCAGGCAATCTTGAACAGAGTAGACAATCTCACAAAGCGCGACGTCGACATCTTAAGAGCTTTTATGTTACATGACCCCAAGCGCGCTTGGCTGGAACGCAAGAGACATCTGGTGCGTAAGGCAGGCATCAACATCTTGGCTAAATTATGGATCCGGTCAGAACGGCTGAGGGCGCTCAAAGGTGGGTCCGTTCTTCGGGAGAGGGATTGAACATACTTCGGCCTTGCAAGTGGCTGACGCAATATTAGCACAGTATCTCAAAAGGACTCTCTCGCCAGCAGCTAAACTGTATAAACGAGATCTTCCCAAAGGACAAATCCGATTGCTGCAGATCAAGCCAGGTCATTCGCTGAGCACAATCGAGTGTGCATTTGCGTACGTGGATTTGCAAAAGAACGGAGATTATGTAGCTCTTTCGTATACCTGGGGTTCAGCAATCCCTTCGATCCCCATACTGGTCAACGGAGCCGTTACAATGGTTACAGACAATCTTTAAATGGCGTTATTACACCTTCGCAAGGGTAAGGTACCAAGAGTTTGGGTAGATGCCCTCTGCATCAACCAGAACAACATGACTGAACGATCAATTCAAGTCAGCCAAATGGCTGAAGTATATCAAGGAGCAAGCATGGTTTATGTCTGGCTAGGAGAGAGTAACGACATGACCAGGCGAGCCTTTGAAGAGCTCTACCAAATGACTCAGCACATCGGATGGGACAACAAAATCCCAGCTGCATATTTCGATACTGATCAGGCGCGTCCAGAGTGGACAGCCATATGCGAGCTTCTGTATCGTCCATGGTTCCGCCGCGTATGGATTATCCAAGAAATACTCTACGCCCGGCACGCTTTGTTTGCCTGCGGTGCAGACTTTCTTGAAGCGAACACCTTCCTGACAATCATCAATTCTATGCTTGAGGCAGGAGCACTTCCGAAAATTATGTCTTTCCATGCGAACAAATCGGAGTCGGCGAATGGTACGAAGAGGACCGCTTTTCAACAGCTCGAATTCATGGTGCAAGCTCGCAACAGGTCAGTCAATCCACTGATGATGACGGATTTCAGAGGTAATCTTCTGGATTATCTATCGCAGACACGATGGGCCGAGGCTACGAATCCGCGGGACAAGATCTATGGAATACTGAGTCTTGCAAAGGATGCTTCGAATTTGGGCTGGTATGAGGAGAATAAGCGATGTCGACGATTTCGGCGCAATCAGATTGATTACCGACCACGGGTGTGGGTACCTTTTAAGGTGGATTACGCCGTGTCGCCCGCGCGAGTCTTCATCGATGTCACCAGAGCTATCATCTACAAAACACGGTCTATCGAAGTCTTGAAATTTGTCGACAATGGAACGGCTCGCTCGACTAAGCTCCCGTCCTGGGTGCCGAACTGGGGTGATAGTTCACCTCCGCGTACTTACCATATACCGTTCGACCACGAGCGGCAAGGAGAAAGTTCAGAAAGCTCAGAAGTGTGGCGCCCCAGCAAACGATACGACTTTAGTACCTCTAAACTTGATCGTACAAGAATGATGATCAGTAACCGCATCACTGAACGTTGTTCAGCTGTGTTTTCCTTTGGACCAGGCGACGCCTTTACAATCAAGGGACTCGAGTTCGATAAGATTACTGCTCTTTCAACGCACGTTCATTCACCAGTCATCGACCTCGCACAGGAGCGCAATCTCGGAGAGTGGTGTGCCGCCAAAGACTACTTCATACGTTTAACGCAGTGGATTGAGCAATGTGTCCAGCTTTTTGAATGTCATAAGCCATGTCCCACAATCGAAGAGACGTGGACGGTGTTCAAGAAAATGTTGTACCAGGGAAAAGTTAATGACGGCGAAGTACCCGGACCTGAATGCTTCGATGATCTCCTCAAAGATTTGACAAAGGCCGTTGATGCAATCGCAATAGAAATCAGAGTCCAGCAGCTTGGAGACGACGAGCCACTTTTAGATGTCCTGAGAAGCACTGCCAATGTCCAGTATGGATCAGGATCGTGTTTTGATCGGCTCCCGTCAGCAAGCTTGTTCCTTTCGAATCGGAGGCTTGCCATCACAGCGAACAGATGTATAGGTCTAGTACCAGAAGATGCAAATGTTGGTGATGCTGTATGTGTCATGTACGGGTCTGAGCTACCGTTCATCCTGCGGTGCTGTGGAAAAACGAAGTTCAAATTCATTGGTCATGGCAGATTCGAAGGCTTCAACTTCGATGATGCTATCATAGACAAGACGTACATACTGCGTAGCTGGGAGGATCCCGACTGCGAAGACAGGATAGTAACGTGGGACACACCAAGACGCAGAGTGTGCACTGTATTGAAGAAGGCGACCACGTTCTGTCTTGTGTGATCACCGGCTGAAGGGGAGATCGGATCAGACCTCTGAATAATTGAGGAATGTAGAAATAGCCATCACGCAAGATCATTGTGTCACTGTTAGTTGGTAGGCGTGCAATCAGGCGAAGCTGAGCACTGCAAAAACATGCGTGCTTATAAGTCTCTGCAGGGCAAACTACAAATATAGTCTCATAAACACAAGGCCTTGCTTAACAGGTTCTTCGTCGCTACACGCCTTCTTCGGGGCCCTTGGAAGCTATACATAGTTACAAACGTAACTTGGTTTGGCAAGATAGTGCAGGCTCAGGCAATGAAGGCATGGTGTGACGATGCATTCGTTGAGAAGCTATATTTATCAGAGGCCTATTTGAGAGTTGTTGCACTGCTCATAAGATGGGCAGACAGTATTGACGAGCTCGAGACTCGTCCAAAGGGACTTTTCCAGAGAAGGCGCGCAACTATAGCAACGGCGGTAGACGAGAATACCAACGACCCTTTAGGTACAAAGACGTGGAGGCATACTCCGCGAGAGCTTTAAATTGAATATGGCGACTCTTGAACTGGATCTTTAAGGGGGCCCGTAGCGGCAGTTGAACATGAAGATTGCTACTTCTGTAAGAAAAAGCAAGAGTCTTGGATGACGAGGGGAATGAGCGTTGCGAGCTCCAAACATAACTTAGAGTAGCGTAACGGGCAGCCTCCAAGGTACGCCGGTCGCGTGGAAAATCCGTCAGTTGCATACTGAGCACGTTGATCACTCGGAAGTATGAGTGCGATAGTAGATCCACGAGCCCACGCTGTGCACTCCAACTAAGCTGATCACAGGGATAATGGTGCTGTCCTTTGCACAAGTCTAGCCAGCTGTTGAGCTGTGCTTGGGTATTACCAGCACCTTCGATGCGTCTGCCAATGAAGAGTGACTCAAAACTCCAAACGCGTTGAGCATTTGAGCCAGTGGTTAAAAGCAAGCGTCTCCTCTATTGCAGGTATTTATGTTCTGATATTCGTACGAAGTCTCTTTGACGAAAAGATCGAATAAGATCTAAATAGTCGTGTACGACTCCATAGTAGATCGAACAATGTATTAGAAGACAGAACAATACTATGGGCCAGCTTTGGGAGATGTACATCCAGATTTGTTGTAATACACAACTTGTGAGTACCGAGGACTAAATCTAGTCAGTCTTGTTGTACGATGGTTTTACTCAGGTAATCCTCAATTTGAAGCATGTGTGACTAAATTGGTGAGTACAGATGTGTTGTATCCTCATGATCTTCTCAAATTTTCTACTGCCTCAATCAGAGTCATCCGTGGTCTGCGGCTCTGATGAAGTCTCGCGCGATTCTTTACCAAATCTGCAATGTTCTTCAAGAACATGCTCTTCAAGGACACGAGCGTTCAGAAGTTTTGCGCCTTGAATTTCGCAGCCGCTCCACTGACAACCGGTCGCCCAATCAAGGCTTTCGAGGTGATGGATCTCGATGTGATCATCCAAGCTTTCCTCGTCATCCAGCCACTCAACATCACATTCCTCCCACTTGCACAATCGTCTAGTCTTGAGGTCGATTATTCTTGCGATCTCCTTGTAGCCCTCGCGTTCTGCATAGTCTTTTGCTGTCTTCCCTGTGCAGTCCCGCTTGTGAATGTCGAGTTGTTTCATACGATAGAGAAGCTTCTCGCACATCTTAGTGTGTCCCTGTGCTGCTGCGTAGTGGAGAGGCGAATTTCCGTATACTGTCGAGATGCCCGGATCTGCACCACGTGACAGCATCCAATTAACTCCATAGATCGAACCTTTTCGACATGCAATGTGGAGAGGAGTCCGACCAATGATATCAACTACGAGAGTCCTTAAACATCTTTAGAGGTCTTCTTAACTAGCTTCTAACATGCTAAAGGTCTAATAAATATAATTTAACTTTAATCTTAGTTCTTCTCCTCTGACATCAAACAGACATAAAAATGTCTCTTAAGTCGCAGCATATTGCTGAATCACACAGGCAAGCATGTAGTGTCATAGTTGCTAGGCAGGAGGTTTTAGCTTAGCTATAGAGCAGAGACCCCACACTATATACTAGGGGGCCATCTGTGACCCTTAGTCTAACTATGTACAGCCGAACGCTTAGCTTCTTATGGATCTGCAGTGCAAGACTAGTGCTTGTTTATAAGACTAAGAGTCCTAGTTACATTCCTGCCTTGCTGTCTTTATCTCTCTAACTTAGCACAGCATCGCTGCGCAACATTTGTATCTGTTTTAAACAAAAAACTCTTCCCGAAAGCCCTTATCTGTATACAGAGCGAATTCACTTGTTCAGCGACTACACTAAAGATTAATGGTTTCCATGTCCAATGTTAGACTAAAAGATAGCTCGAATTTCATCATAAACACCAACGTATACCTATTTACTCTGCCCTTTTGCACATTAGCAGATGTTCTCTCCGTACCAGCTGATAAATGCATAGCTAGATCATGATCCTCAGTCACTAAAATATCTAGTGAGAGCATTGCTAAGACACCTCACAGAACGAACCCAGAATGCCAATTCGTCCACTATTTATGCAACTGATAGATGGTTCCGGCACGTGCACAAGCCCCACCATTTACCTAGCGTCACCCGCCGACACGGATCCATTCACCAATAACACACAAGACACAGCAGCACATCGCAATTCTTGGCCTCTTGCGATCCACCATAGGCTCCGCATGACTCTGCCGACATGTCCCACACTCCAGACAGAAGACAGCCGACCCCAGAGAGAAGACTATCGACAGGCGGCCTCCCGCCATTCCGCGTCACTGAGCAATGTGTTGTTGAAAGAACCCCAAGCCACCACGACCCCAGCGTACCCTGCTATACTGCCTGGATACGCCAGGAAATCTTCAAAGTCCCAGCGGGGTGGTCAGCTTCTGATTTCTCTATCTCAGATACACCCTCTGAGCGCTCTTTCCAAATCTACGTTACAACGCCCCAGGCTACAAACTTAGACCACATCCAGGCCCTCGCTAGGGAGTTTCAGGAAGAGTTGTGCAAAGACCATGGAGTAGGTGGCCGTGATAAAACTGCTCGCATAGATGTCTGGGCTAAGCCATTTGCTATCAACACGTCTGAGCAGACAAAGGTTGACTCGTGCAAGACGCATATCTTAGCTGAGATTGCTGCGCGAGAGACCTTGGGAGTCAACGGCTCTCATGTCTCAGCATTCTGTAGATACGATCGATGGGAGAGGTTCCTTCTTATCATGGATTCGCCGGAAGAATCTTGGAATCAAGGCGAAGGAGGCTTCCTCGCTGTGTATTGGGATCGTCCCTCAATACCCCAGGAAATGCCGGACGAAACTTGGATTGAAGATGAAGGGGGTCTACTCAGTATGTTTTCAAATCGCGACTCGAGTTCTCGGCAAGTGCCTGAGAGGCCAGGAACACGCACGGAGCGCTATACCCGTGAGGAGCTGGGCATACTGCTAGAGGACTTGACCAATTTTTTCTAGCTGTTTTGCGTTTGCCGTTACCTAATGCTCCGAAAACGTCTGTTGGTCCTGGGATAACATGCTAGGTGCGAAGAGAAAACGCGATATACATTCCGTACCTATATCTAAGCCAAACTCCCAATCCAAACTCCTTTCTGATGTCGTCCTGCGCGCCCTGTCATGCCTGAGCAACAAGGCCTCTATTCTAGCGCCTACCATCCCAAACCCTCAAGTCTTACCGACGGTCGATGTAACCACTATCTACGTAATGATCGTTAGGGATCCGATGGCGGGGCCAACACCGTGAGCATCATTACCGGCAAGGCCCCAACCATAAGCCCCATATAGCCCTGAGCCAGCAGGAGCCCCGGCAGTTCCAGGAGGACCTTGAATTCGAGGGAACTTCATCTTGCCCGTAATAGCATAGCCATTTGGGCGAACGCTTCGGTTTTCCACGCCTTCTCATCCACAGTGAGACGCGTTTGGCCTGCGCGCTCCCACTTCTTCTCGAACCAGCTTTTACGTCCTTGGCCCACGTTGCTGCCGTTTCTTCGATTTCTTTCAGCTCGTTGTCGATGAACAATGGATACATGCATCGTAGCGACACTGGGCCCGTTTTTCCAGCAAGAAGTTGAGGCTCACTGGGATCGCTTCCCTGCTTGTACTGCTTGTCGAACGTGTAGCAGACGAGGTCGATCCAGTTGGAAACACGCGCCCATTTCTTCCACATGATATCGACTGTGCCTCGCGGGCTGAAAGGTATTGAAATGCTCCCACGCCCTGTATCGTTGCTCTGTTAGAAACATATTGGTGAGAAGTGAGAGACGGAGTTTGAGCTTACCCTGCGCGCTTCCAATCGGGCGGCTTCTTGGGATGCGTGACTACTCCACTTGCTGTCAAGTTTCTCCTTTTTAAACCACGTCCCTTTTGGTCCATTAACACCCTTGGTCAATAGTAGCTTATTGTTGCCTCGCTCTTTAGGCACTCATTCGACCTTCTTGCCTCCCGAGAAACCCTCGACTCCATCGGATCTGCCAAAGCCGTACGCCATGAGTGTAAGTAGAGTGTGCCAAAAAGCAAAGCTCGGATCTGGGGCGCCTTACTTCCAAATTTATCATTGTCATCTTCGTCACCGTCTTCTTCTTCCCTTCACCACAGTACATACATGGTGCACCAGGAGTTCCAGCAGGTGCGGATGGATTCTTTAGAGGCGTGTTTGGAGTCGTGGGCGTTTTTAGAGTCGCCGTAACCGAGATGATGCTCACTGTCCATGCTGTTGGAAGACCGTCACTGATATGCAACGACAGCTGCAATCAAAGGAAGACACGATTCGTCCGCAGAACCGATAGCAAACGCAAACGTTGTAAGAGGGCAGACTTTGCGTACACATTTCTTGCTGTTTCAAGAAGAAAGTATCTGTGTCCAACAAAGCCAATGTAAATCTCGCATCTATGGAAGGAGTATACAAGATATACAATCGCCGATTGGTACGCGTTCGCAAGACATGTTAAGACCAGACCAAATACCGCCCTGGTCAAACAGTAGCAGAAAGAAGATAGCTTTCACGATAGGGACTTTTAGACAAAGATAGCTGGCAGCTGTAATTAGGGTTGCTTTCTCGCTCTTGGTCACTAAGTCTGATACGATGGATGGTGGACAGATCCGGAATGATGTGGTATGCTGGGACTCTTACTGCAAGTCAGGACAGAGTGTTGATGACGAGGTGTATGTGCGAAGTGGATTAGGTGACGTTGAAAATCACTGAGCGCGTGTAGGGAAAAAGAATGCAGTTTCCAAGGACCAAAGCCACCCGCAAGTACCAAATCCCCCGAGGAAAAGAAGCAGAGCTTTTTTAGATGCTTTTCACCACTCAACAGTACCACCTCACCCGCTTCTCGTCTCCAACTCCACTTTCTCAACCTTACCACGTTTCCCCTCTCTCCTCTTGTTCCTCCTCCTCCGCCACCACAACACCCCTACCACCAAACTCACCCCCGCTATCCTCCCAGCAACGCCCCCAAAAACGACAATGTGATTCGAGACCTTGTGAGACGTGGCCACAATGGCCTTCCAGTCGCGCACCACTGCTTCGCTGCACCCGTCGATCGTGTAGTGCTGGTACTCGGCGAAGGAGTAGCAGTGCCTGTCTTGCATTCGTTCCGGGGTGCCGCTGCAAGCATCCGTGGCATTAGATTCGAGCTGGACGGGAAAGAGATTGACTATTCCTATCAGCTGACAAGCACGGAAACCTTGTTTCGGGCTCCGTAAACTGACTCTGACACCCCTCCGGATCATTGTAAGAAAGCCAATGGCTAAACGACGATTCGCTCCATCGCTCTTCACACGGCCGCAGGTGCCATCGAGGAGCAGGGCTGCGCCGCCCTGAGACTTGGGGCCGTCTGCTACACAGAAACCGTTCGGTTAGATTGCGAGAGAGAAGGCGTGCGTGAGTGCTAGGGCTGTGGAGAGCAGTAGGAGGGTACTGAGGATGTTGGGTGTGAACATCGCGACATGATGGCTAATCAGATCCTGGCGCGCGCGGGTTTTAAGAACACAATGTGACGAGGTGGAATCAAGGCAAAGTTGGGCTCGGCAGACTAGACGTGTTTTCTCTGTGTAAAGTGCGCGGCTGACCTGTTGCAGCGGCGTTGCGTTTTGTACATGCTCCAGAGCCAATGAGCTGCGAGCTCGGTGCCCTGTTTGGAAGGTCGATGAGGCAGCGGTTGGTTGCTTCGCACTTGCCACATGTGCTTTTGAAAACGTGGCTGATTATCGTAAGTCGTAGCTGTTTTTGTATGTCAGGTTGTCGAAGGTTTTCGGTCGCTCACCGGAAGTTCGTTCGTGCTGCTACACAAAACTGGAGTCAGTGAACGCGACGTAAAAACAAGAAAAGACGTAGAAACAAGAAAAAGCAAGCGTGACAAGCAGTAGAGAATGGAAGGGGAATATATTCTAAAATTGGCGATGGGTCTGTCGAAATTGGGCTGCTACTGCGGCACGTAATTCATCGCGTCTATTTTCCGCGGCTGGTCCAGCAGCAGCAGGGCCTCCTCCTCGCGATGCTGAACCTCCTTATCCTGCTGCATGAGATCGCACGGAGCGCACAAGCACGCGCAGAGAACATCCTTGCAACCGTTGCCGGTCAGGTTGTACTTTGCGCGCACCTCGCCGCGGTTGGTCAGCGGCAAGATCCACGCCAGTCCTACGCAGGTCATGGCGGCAAAGGAAGCGCACTGGGGAGGTTAGTATTGTTGGTAAGAGGTGAGAGGTTGGCGTACGCTTGTGTTGCAGCAGGAATAAGTGTTCATGTCGCCGTCTTTGTTCATGCGGTGGCGCGTACGGCCATATACAATGCAGGGACACCACCATGTCATGCAACCTAGTTATGCTGTTAGCATGCGCATTTCCTGCTCTACAACGTGCTTACATGTTTCAACTGGTGTAAAGCATGCCGAACCCTTGTGGTGCCAGTCTCGCTCTTGCTCTTTCTCTCGCGTTGTGTCCATGTTGGGAGGTTGTGATACAGAGAAGAAATTATCGACTGCTCAGTGACCGACGACTAGTAGATATGATGTATTGTATCAACGGACTATGGAACGGGCTTCGGTTACAAACACCGGAGTCCGTTCAAGGCCGATGATTTAGTGTAACGGTTGCGAGGTAGTCGTGCTGGATGGTGAGTGGATGAAAGGAAGACTAAATTTGCGGGAAAAATACAGAAAAGCGAAGGATCATACAATACGGATACCTAATAACATACTAGGCCAGGACCACCATGGCATTTGACGATGTGTCAGGCGGCCCATCCGTAAGCACAGCTGAGGCCGATATCCGTGCGGTCACGTAGTGATTTGGACGTTTGGTCCCCGAGTCAATGCTGGGTCTGGGCTTGAAACGTCGTCTCGCACCGAGTCCGTTCTCTGTCGCGCCGAGGATGGCGTGTCGTGCAAAAAGGATTTTAAAGCTATACCAAGGAACTTCCCCGCCATGGTTGCGCTCTCAGCACCGTTTTGACGGCCGGTGGTCGTCTCTCCAAGGCTGAAAGAGGCAGACAAGCTTTTGTCCTTTCCATGACATCCGAGAATAGCTCCAGCGCTAGACCGCAACCGCGCTAGCTCAGGAGCTTATGACCGAGGCCCTGGGTCGTTGTCCCCGAACGGCATCCGCGGATCACTCTTCAACCACCTCTGACCGCTGTCACTCACTGTCGTTTCTTTGCCCTGTCTGTGTTTTCCTACTATGTATCTTCGTTCGTTTCTCGGCCTTGCGGCAGCTGCCTCTGCCGTCGTAAATGCCCAGGATGCTCCGCCTCGCCTTGATCTCGACTGGGCGCTGACGCCCGACAAGACTGCGGATTGGTACAAGGATCATGGGAAGCCGGTACCCGAGTTTGCGCCTGAAATTACGGTCGTTGAAGAGCAGAAGAGCTACGTCGTCAAGCTCGACTGCCCGGATTGTCCTTTCCTTGTTAAGAAGAGCTTCGTTGAGTCTTCATGGCAGAAGCAGGAGAACTCGTTGGTATGCTTAGCACATGATGGTGTAGATTGAGCTCATATACTAATCCTGTATAGCTCCTAAAGTTCGACGTGAAAGATGCCCCGTCTCAATCCAACCTGATTCCGACACTACACGTCAATGGCCATCCAATTTTGCCGCTTGGCGCAATGCCTCTCTACGTCGACGCCCACCAAGTCGCCGCCAACCTCACCCAAGAGACCATGGACAACATGCTTCGTGACCGCTTGCTTGACCCCGACTTTGCCTGGCAGACAAAGTACCACAAGTTCCCACTCCAGTACGAGCACGTGCTTCTCCGTACCGAGACTCCAGGACGGTGGTGGGTGCAGTTCGACGTCACGGGTCTTCAGTATGGGGAAGCTGGAGAGCCAGTGCACTTTCAGGCAGACCGCAAACTCGTGCAGATTTTGATCAAGCACGTCAAGCGCACGGAGAAGTCGCAAGGAGAGCTCTTAATCGACACCATCCAGGTTGTAGAAACAGCGCAGCGCGTGCAACCCATCCGGATGAAGTGTGGCAAGTTGGCTATGGTGAAGACGTCGTTTGACCCCAACGAGTGGGACGAGTACGGCAAGCTGGGATCTTGGTCGCGGGTTTGGAGTATGGTGTTTGGAAAGATTGGACAGTACTGGGAGGATCACATCCAGCACGACGCTCTCCTGATGCCTTTGGCCTTGCTGCTAGCGTTTGTCATCTTCTTCGCCCGCGTTTGGTACCAGAAGAGACAGCAGGAGAAGGGATTGGACGCAGAGTATGCTTTGCTGGAGTCTGCCCACGACGACCTGCCTCCATCATACTCTGACATTCCGATTATCAAGATCGAAGAGTACGATTGATCGGGGCTTGAAGGGCGGCCTGCGGTAAAAAGGGCGCATACGTCGGTTTGCTTGCAGACTTTGCCGTAGAAGGTTAGACCTAATACCAGTCCCTCACCCTCAAGAACCCATCTTAATCCACACTCTCTACCCACAATACGCCCATGTGACGATTTCCACCACCAAGTATCACAATCAACACCACGACCCAAACGGCAACTCCAGCCGACACCACCCCAACCTCCCGCCACGAAAACCACCTACCTGCAACTGGTCATATGCAAGCAAGAGTGCAGGACAGCACACCCACAGCGCAATCTCGCATCACTCAGAAAAACCCACCTCACGACCCCACAATGCCCCCCTGGGAGCCCCTAACCACCCCGCGCCTCACCCTCCGCGAATACACGCCCACCGACGCCTCTTCCCTCTTCACCCTCGAGTCCAACGCCGCCAACGCACGCTACCAAGACTGGGAGCCCTGGACGCAAGAAAAAGCAAACGAGAGCGTGGCGCAGAGCTTGCAGCAACGAAACGAGACGCCGCGGCACGTGGTGGAACTTGCTGTTTTCAACAAGGAGACGAGGGAGTTTTTGGGGAGAGTGGGGGCGCGTATTCAGCGCAATGGTGGTACTGAACAGACATCTTCTACCCACCAGGCTGCGGCGGGGTTACGGCATGTTGATCTGTGGTTCTCGTTTTTGCCTGAGGCGCAGGGGAGGGGGTTTGCGACGGAGGCTGTGCGGGGGCTTGTTGGTGCGTTGAGAGAAAAGGAGGGGGAGGGGCTGGAGTTGGAGATTGAGTGTGATCCGAGGAATGAGGGGAGTTGGCGGTTGGCGGAGAGACTGGGGTTTTGGAGGTTTAGTTTGACGGAGAGGGCGTGGGAGAGTAAGGGGGAGTGGGTGGGGTCCGTGGTGTATAGGATGGTTGTGTAGTGTGTATTATGCCTACTGGTTTTCGATTGAATTCTTATCGGCGTGATTGTTGGCGGTGTATGGTTGTTGATGGTCAGGGCAAGGTGAAACGCGGGCTAAAGTTAGCAGCGCGGCCCCACGTGCGGGAGTGGGAGTGGGCGACCGGATCATCGGGGACAAGCGTGACCAGCAGCGACCGAACGGCCAGAGCCTCAGGACCCTGCATGTCCTCTCTTTGACTCCCCTCTTTTCTTCTGTAGACTCTACAATCATAGGGCGAAATTGCGGAATCGTGGACCACCTAACAAAAGTAAAGCCTGCGTAGCACTACACACCGCACATGGCGTCTCCGATGGTCGACGGGCGGGTCGAACCGCACCGCAAGGCGACATACACGCTGGACGTCAGCGAGCAGATCCGCAGAGAGGACAGGGGGGACGTATTCAGTAGCGTGAAGTGTATGTATGCACCACTGTCCAACGACATCAGCTGACCGACTCGCCCAGACAACCACAAACCCGCCCTCACGAGTGGCACCCGCAGCACGACGCTCCAGCCGTCAACAGCAAACACGTACAACCTCTCCCTGCGCGACACCGACGAGCACGGCGACGGCGACAGCGACATATTCGTCTTCAACGGCACCCGCACAGCGCCCACAAAGTCGTACGTGCTGCGCTTCGATCCCACAACGCAGAAAGCGACGCTCGACCGCCTCGACAGCACCTACACCTTCAACCTCTCCACGCACAACGCCGCCGACGTCTCTTCGCAACACACAACCATCTACCCGAAGAAGCCACACAAGGACAGCGTGCACGACAAGGACGCAAACGAGGACGACCTCTTCGGCGAGACGCAGGAGCGCGGCGATGAAGGCCTGGAGCCTGAACACGGCAATCCCTATGACTTTCGCCACTTTCTGAATGCGGTGAAGGGCACAAAGGAGGGTGGCGAGGTGGGGTACGCGAGTAGTCCCGACGCCCGGTCTACACACACCACGACGTCTATCCTGCCAGCGCGCCGGGCCGTCGAGCCGCCGAAGAAGCGCAAGGCGGCGAGCGTGTTTGCGAAGAAACCCGCTGCCAAGGGCGGGGCGAAGAGCGTGCCGAGTGTGAAACTTGAGCGGAAGGCATCTGAGCGGCCTGTATCTGCATCTACTTCTATTTCCACCTCGACTGTGAAAGCGAAGGCGGCGACGTCTAAACCCCCGGCCCCGGCTCCGGGCAGCAAGATCAAGAGCGCCGAGTTCATCGCCTCGAGCGACGAGAGTGATGCCGATGGCGATGGCGATGTAAACATGGCCACGCACCACGCCAACAACAACAATGACGACGACGATATCGACATGGACATGGACATGGACGCAGAAGGCGAACCCGACTCCTCATTCCCCAGCCCACACCCGCACACAGCTCGTCAACACTCGCCCCCCTCCCCCTCATCCTCCTCCTCCTCCCACGACCACGAAGAAACCCACACCGACGCCGACGCAGAAGGCGAAGAAGACGACGACAACGACGACGACGACGGCGAGCTCGAAATCGAAGTCCCAGACGCACACCCCCCGCACAGAAGACCCGCACACCTGGGCCTCGGCGCGCATCACCGTAATGTGAGGGAATCTAGCAATGGGCCGATGAGTCTCGCAAGCGCGGCGAGTAGTGTGCAGAACACGCCGTCACGACATAGGATGGAGGAGGAGATTGATTTCGGGGAGTTGGGTGGGGATGTTGACGCGGAGGGTGATGAGGGCAGGAGAGGTGGGGGGAATGTAGGCAAGGCGGAGGAAGTGGATGAGGATGATCCGCTGTATATGGAGATGATGGAGGGGTTGGCGGGTGGGGAGAGTAGTGAGGAGAGTGAGGAGGAGTAGACTTCTTTTTCTTCAATACATGGTAGAGAGACATGGGAGGGATACTGTATCCTTCACGACACTTCAATCCAGGTCACGAATCAAGAAACGTCACGCAGTCACGAGGGTCACAAATGTAGTGAGGAGATGGATTCAGGACTGGGCCGTCAGCTCAAGAACAACCCGACCGCCAGCACAGGGCTTTCCCCCGCTCTGCTCCCAGCATACATTCAAACATTGAAATCAATAGTGAAATCGACATCGAATCAACAGGGCAGCGCGGATATCTTTCCCTCATCAGCGCATAGCTTTGGTCATGTTCCTCAAAGTCCCCTCACACAGACAGCCGGAGCGTGGGACGAACGGTAAATGGTCTCATTTTGCTTTTCTTCCTTTTTCCTGCCTGTCCTGCCTGCCTGCAATCGACAGGTGCGCCGACACGTCTACCACTGGGTGGTGGTAGCGGGGGCAGCCTCGGCGCCCCAGCCCTCGTTGCCGGTCTGCTGAGCCTGCTCGCCAGAGGCGGCGGCCCAGTCAGAGGCATCGGCGTCCCAGGAGGCGCCGGGGGCGGCAGCCTGCGAGGTGAAGGCACCGGCCGAGGCGCCAGAGACCTCCCACTCGGAGGTGAAGCCAGCGTCGACGGCGGCGGGGCCAACCTCGTCGGCACCGGGGACCTTGGCCTCCTCGACGCCAGAGGCGTCCTTGTTCTCCTCGGCCTCGGGGTCGCGGTAGAAGTACAAGTCGGTCATGACGTCCCACTCGGCCTCGCGGGAAGCGAGGGTGCCGCGCAGGCGGAGGACCTCACGGGCGAGCATCCACCAGACGAGACCGATGGCGTGGCGACCCTTGTTGTTGGTGGGGATGGCAACGTCGACGTACTCGGTGGGCGAGTCACCGTCGCAGAGGGCCTGACGAGTTAGCAGGAAATTATATTTGCAGGACTGGGGAAACTTACAATGACCGGGATGTTGACGTACGAGGCCTCCTTGATGGCCTGGGCGTCGGTGCGCGGGTCGGTGACGATGATCAGGCGCGGCTCCTTGAACGAGCGGGTGATGTAGTTGGTGAAGTTACCGGGGGTGAAGCGACCGGCAATGGCGACGGCGCCGGTGTGGGCGGCGAACTTCAGGACGGCACGCTGACCGTAAGGACGGGCAGAGATGACGCAGACTGCAGAGGTCAGCCGTGGACTTGGAATATATTGCTGGCACTGTGAAGGCGCAAAGCTATGGAGCTTCGCGCCAAAGTCCACGCGCAAGTAAACTCACTGTCGGCCGGGTTGTCAATGGCGGCGATGATGCGCGCAGCCAGGACAATCTTCTCCCAGGTCTTGCCAACGTTCAGGACGTTGACACCGTCGGCCCTGGTCTTCCACAGGTACGGCTCCATGTGCACCTGCAGGTTCTTTGCGCCGAGGTGGCACTGGGCAGCGAGGAGCATCTCAATGTCCTGCTGGGTGGGGTTGAAGATCGCGGGAAGGTTGGAAGGGGCCATTTTGACGGATTGGGCACGAGGGCGAGCTGCTTGTCGGTGGTGAGAGAGTTGCTGTCGCGATACACAATTGTTGGAGGGGGGAGGGTTGTGGGATTTCGCGTCGGGGGTAGCCGCATCGGGCAAGGTGGGTCGGCGGCGGAGAAACTGGTCGGCCTTGATTTGTTCTCACGACATGCACTGTCTGTTGATGCAGTGAGGCCGTGAGTGCAGCGTAGAGGTCCATCACCATGCCGCCCCGGATAGCCGTGCCACTGTGCCTGCGGGCCCCGACCTCGTCGTCGTCGCCGTCGTCGTTCCTCGCCCTCCCGCTGCGGCCCTTCTCGACGTCGTCGCCGCTGCACAAGAAGCTCACCTCGCTCGAGCGCAAGCAGCGCTACGAACACGACCCCTACATTGCCGCCCAGAAGGCGCGCAAGAAGGCCGCCAACCTCTCCCGCCGCGCCGAGCTGCAGCAGACGCGCGTGGAGAGCCTGGGCAACCCCGTCCGCGGCGTGCCCACCCCCTTCGTGCAGTCCTTCGACACCGGCCGCCCCCCCGCAAACGCCGAGCACACCGTCCCCGCCGACGCCCAGCTCAACTACCGCTTCGACCCGGCCAACATCGAGTCGCAGCTCGAGCGCAGCAAGCGCCTGGCCGTCCCGCTGAGCGAGATAGTCAAGCCCACCAACACCGCCCTCCACCAGTGGAGCGACTCGCTGCGCCACAAGGCCGCCGCCAGTCTGCAGCAGTCGGCCGACGAGATCGAGGCGCAGAACCAGAGCGATCACGCCCGCGCCGCCGAGGCCATTGCCCGCATCACCGCCCTCGCCAATGGCTCGAGCAAGGACCGCATGCGCGTCAACATCACCCGCTGCATCGAGACCTTTGGCCGCCACAACACCGACAAGGCCCTGCCCCCGCGCGCGCCACACCTCGAAAGCATCAACTCCAACGCCGCGCCTGCCGTCCGCCCAGACACCAACGTTGCCGCCACAGGGAAGCGCATTGGGCCCGACACGGGCTCGTCCGAGGTGCAGATCGCCATCCTGACAGCCAAGATCAAGACCGTCGCCGACTTTTTGTCGACCCGCGGCAAGGGCGACAAGCACAACAAGCGCAACCTGAGGTTGCTGGTCCACAGGCGGCAGAAGCTGCTGCAGTACCTGCGGAGACGGGAGCGCGGCGGGCCGAGGTGGCAGCACTGCATCGAGACACTGGGGCTGACCGAGGGCACCTGGAAGGGCGAGATCTCGCTGTAGGCGTGTATTGATGAGTGTATAGTAGCGGTAGAACCACGTGCATTGCGGGTGTATCATAGTTGTAAGCAAACATCATCATGTTCATTCCGAGTATTTTGCACGAGATCCTTATCCTGCGAATTAACAGCGCTGTCGTTATACACTACGCACGGTCGTCCCACGATGTATCCACCTCTAAACAACAGCTCTTGGTCAGTATCGACGCCAGGAGAAGCTACTGTTTTGACTCTTTCTGCGTGCTCTGATATGTGCGATACGTTGCCGATGTGTCTAGATGGTGCAACACCGGTATAATTAGATGTCATGTAACGATCTACTTTTCTAGAAAGATACAATAAGTGCGGTAGCGAGCTACATCAAAGCCAAAACAAGTCGTGTATAGTAGTTGGAACAACGTCGTCTGGAACATACTAGGCGTTTTTCTTCTTCGACGTCAGCGTGCATGTGAAAGTGCAAGAGCAGGAGATGGACCACGTTGAGTAAGGCGAACAAGAAACAGACTAGAAAAGTGGTCGTGTGTATAAGGAGCTTGGTTTTTTGACTAGACATTAATGGGGATGTTGGGGTTTTGGTTGGTGAACATGACCACGCTTTTATTCATTAGAAAGGCCTTCGTGTTTGCACGCTAACTAGGCCTTGTAGCTCTATTTATCGAAGATGGATGTTTGTATTGTACTGTTTTTTTTTCTTACTCCCTCTTAACAGACGTCGTGGTACTACCTAGATGTTTAGCTAATAAGAACGGGTTTCTTATTACAGTACGAAGAAGCTCGTTTTTTCTTAAGAAATGAAAAGGGCCATCAAAGCGTATCTAGCAAATCCACAACAGTATCTACAAGACTTATCAAACATTACAATTTCTTTTTAATTATGTAGCACAAGCTCTTTTAAAACTTAATAATCAATGTTACTAAAACAAGAGCTATTATGTGCGTAGTTGCAGTGCGCGCTCCTTCCAAGTTTAACGAGGTAGCTTGTGCACCTTTGTTGGTTTCCTCATAAAAACAAGCTTCTTCATATGCAGAAAAGACAAGACATTACACAAAGCACCACGCCCGCCACCTCGCTTACCCCACCCCGCCAAACCCGCCTAACAACTCAGCCGCACCGCCCTATTAGTCCCAAAAAGCCGTTACTGATAAACTGCTGAACCCAGCAGCGAAATGTCAAGGATCGACGTGTCAGCCAAGCCCTGCGTGCGCATCACAGATCGCATCCTCCAACGACACAGCGCCCGTTGTTCAAGCCACAGCTTCGGATCCCCACCGCTGTGGCGTTCGCGCTAGAATGGTGCATTGGGTGCGGCACGGCTGGCTTGACTTGACTTGACGAGCCTCAACGGTCGCGGTGTGGTGGATTGTGTGGGAATGGAGAAGGCGTGAGAACCACGTTTCTGATCGCGAGGTAGAGAGTGGGGGGAATGACTGTATGCTGACAGGGCGCAGGTGTTTGTGATGGACTTGGACAAGCGAGGTATGCTGGTAATCGTGCATGGCGTGGTACTACACCAACCTTCGATGAGGAAGCTCTTGAACGGTAAGAAAGCGCCGAATATTGGGAAATGTCGCTTTGTTCGGACTGGCGCGTCAGAGGCTCTGAGCGAGGCTACGAAGATTCTAGCTTCGACTTGTCGACAAGGAGGCCTGTTTGATCTGATTGATCGACTTCTACTGATGGCCTACTCGCACACTAACCCCCTTACAAGCGGTGCATCTCCCGCAAAGTCTAAGACCAAAGCAGTATCCAACCACCTGCGCAGACCAAATGCACCCCATCGAGCCACCAAAACGGCGGGTCTTGGCCGAGCAGCTCGTCTGGGAAACGGACAGCACGTGGCGTTCCACAACGCGAGCAGATGCGGAGAACTTTACTAAAAGTCTGCCTTGACAGGCGGTTTCAAGGCTAGCGTGGTGGTAGGTTGCTCTGAAAAGGCTGGTTCCTGCAGCAAAGCAATACCGGCATGGAGAACCGGGGGCTTGGAGCTGAGGTTGACGGCGTGATTTGGACCTTGGAAGTTCGTGAGTGGGAGTCTAGAATGTCTCGACATGAGGTCTGGGAGGTATAGAGTAGGGGAAGGGAAAGGGTATATAAAGCACCGTCTCACATGCCTCGAATCAGCCATCACGCAATCCCAGACACTGCACTCTTACACCCACTTCCTCCCACCAACCTCCAAAATGCGTCTCTCAACCCTCGCCCTCGCCCTGTCCACCACCTCCCTCGCCAGCGCCCAACTCACATTCAACCTCACGCAAGCCCTGAAGCCAGGCAACTTTGCAAAGTACCGATGCCTGTAAGCTCCCCGTTATCCACTCCACCTCACACGACACGACACGACACGACACTGACACACCACGCAGCGACAACACCAAGCTCCTCGCCCTCATGCCCCCAACAACTGCAAAGTGCCTTGAAAAATGCCAGATCGCGGCTAACAAAGGCGACGGGTGTGCCGAGAACGACTTTGCGTGTCATTGCGTGAACTACAACACTTACTCAAACGTTGGTCTCCCCCCCATCTTCCACCCCATCATCCCCAATTCTCCTCCCACCCGCCCACCAGCTCCTCTGCTAACACCACCCCCATCCAGCTCATAGAACCCTGCGCCTTCCCGCCCGCAGGGTCCTGCACGTTCGAGCAGCTAGGGCCCGCGCGGCCCATTATCCAGGATATGTGTAATTTCTTTAATGCCACGCTGTATGCTGACTACAGGCGGTGCCCGCAGCGGTTGAGTAAGAGGGTTACGTATGGGATTTTGGAAGAGGAGGAGGTCGTGTGTAGTTATTAGTGGGGGTTGGGAGGGGAGGTGGAGGGAGTTGTGGTGTGGTGATGGTTGGGTTCGTGGGTTTGACGAAGACTAGATACCTCCTTGGGGTTTAAGAAACACCTTGTACACTCCCTCTTCTCGCTCTGTCGCTCTTTTTGTTTTGTGTTGATCTGTATCGCGCTAGACTATGTAGGTGAGTCTGAACCTTGGTCCACCATGAAGTGTGATTACCAGAACTCCGGTTTACGACAAATGATGTTTGTTCGAACACTGGTTCATAGTGAAATACACCTGCCTTCTACATTATATTCCACATCCCATCCTCTCCTCTACTCTTTATTCTACCACGTTCACCCAACAGCACAGATCTCCGCTCTCGATTACCGCCATGTTCTTCCGCCGCAGAGAAGCGAGCGCCAACTCCGCTACGACGACAGACGACTCAATCACAGAACCATCGAGTGCTGTTGTTGAAAGCACCACCCTGACCACCGACGGCACGAAGGCCTTAACACCCGAATATATCCTCAATCGAATGCTATCAACAATATCAGTGACCTCCATTAACCCCGAGCTTGCTGAGGAAAAGCAAGACGCTCTCACTGGAGCTAGTCAGCAGATTGGCGCAGGACAATGCGGCACCATATACGCTCTCAAGGGAACTACAATGGTGGTGAAACTGCCCAACTCGGCGGCCCGTGTAGACGAGCTGTTCCAGGACCTCAAGTGTCACTATGCTGTGTACGATGCATTTCGCGAAGCACCAAGCGCTTTCCGCTCATCCATCCATGTACCTGCACCAAAGATGTGGGTGAGTCCCGAAAGTAGCCATTTCTGGAGTTCGCACGCAGGACTTTTTCCAACCGCTACCAAAGTACCAGATTATGGTCTGGTCTCTGAACGAATCTTCCCGCTACCTCTCCCTGTGCGTGCTGCATTGGTAGATGCATACGCACCCAAGGCCATCCGAGATTCAAAGACCCAATTCCTCGCCACGAAACAACAGAAAAATTGCCTGATTCGCCCATACCTTGGACGACGCGGTGACGATGCTGCTCCCTCCTCGGGCTTCCGTTTGCGCAATTACCCACTCCATGTGAACCAGATGGAACGCCTCGAGCTGGACACAGGCTGCTACGCTCTCGTCATGGCACGAGCGCTCGCAATCATGCACTGGGTCGCCGGCATCGACGCCAATGATATCGAGTTTGTCTTTGGAAGCTCTCCGCAGATCCGTGGATCGCCTACCAAGAAAGAGCTCTTCTCAACGAACATGGATTCAGCCGCACAGCTGTTTAGTTCAGACCTCCACCACCGCGGCGTATCCATCTGGCTCCTCGACTTCAACTTGTGCCAGTTCTTCCACAATACTCCTGCGGGACTGAAGAAGCTGGTCGAGGGTTTCTGGTTCAATGATCCTTATTACCCCCGTCCCGGCGCTGCTCACGCCAAAGACAAAGCGCTGTGGAAGGTGTTCTCTCAGTGTTACTTGGAGACTAGTGCGCGGATTGGCGAGAAGGATATGTCGCAGAGGTTCATTCAGGCGGTCGAAGATGAAGGCAAGAGACGCTCGAACAGCAACAGCCTCTTTGCTTGAGGCAGGTCAAGTCGGACAAGGATATGGCGCTCCAGGGTATATTCTCTCAGTATTATCTGGAGGCTAGTGCGGGAATTGACAAGGAGGCCATGTCTCCAAGGTCTATCAAGGCGGTCGGGAGTTGAGGCAAGACATACTCAAATAGCAGCAATCTCTTTGGTTATGGCAGGTCAGATAAAATAGTATCCCGATGTCTCAGTGTGTCAAATTTCATGATTAGACAAGTCTACGTGCTATGCATCTATCATGCTTTAACTCGAATGCTATAAAACCGAATCAGGGTATATGTACCAACCTCCCGCCCATTAGTCGTCGTTCATCATCCTCCCCTACAACCACGCAAACACAGCCATGACGGCCACCAGCGCAGCCCCAGCGCCCGTCAGCTCGCGGCTCAGTCCGTCCGTCGCCGCACCGGTGCTGCTCCCGCTCGCGCTGCTGGCGCTTCCACTGGCAGTCCCACTGGGCTTCGCTGTGCCGCTTCCGCTCGCACTTGCTGTGGGTGTAGCAGCCTGAGCATTGTACACCTGACCAACCGTAGGCAGAGCAGATGTGGGGTTGACGTCCCACACACCACTGGTCTGATCGGGGCACTCGGGCGCTGAGTTGGTTGGGTTGTATGCGCTCTCCTTGACACCGCTCGGGCTCAGCGTCTTCCAAATGTTACTAAGGTTTGAGAAGTCAGGCTGAAGAGGGATTGGTGTGCCGGAGCGGGGGAAGCCATCAGGTGGCGCGGACGGGCTCGCTGGGTCGACCTTGGTGCCGTAGGAAATGAGGCCGTAGTTGTTGGCTTCCTCAATCCACTCGTAAATGATGCTGCCGGACCAGGTGTCCGCCATTTCACCGAAGATGGCAGTCTGGTCCTGGAAGGTGCGGGGACGGACGGTCTGGCAACCGGTCTCGGACAGGAAGATGGGGATGCTGTACGAGGTCGAGTTGGCCTCGAGCATCTCGTAGCCGGACGTCTTGTAATCGCTGTTGCCGCACCACGAGTAGGCGTTCAGCGAGAAGAAGTCCAGGGTCTCGGACGCGTTGCTACCGCAGGCGAGGTAATTCTGCAGCATGGGTCGCAGGCTCGCAATATCGGCGGCCGAGTAGCCGATGGGGATGTTGCGGTACTTCTTGGCCGCGCGGTGGGCCTTCATGTCGCGCGCAGCGGCCTTGACGTAGGGCGCTGCGACGGAGCCGTTGGCGGTGGTCAGGACTTCGTTGCCCACGAAGAAGCCAGCCAGGTTGTCATACTGCTGGAATTCGTCCATGACTGCGGCAAAGGCATCGCGTTGGCTCTCGTTCCACTTAGGAGCGATTTGCTCAATTTGCGTGTCGAATGTGTCCAGGTCGAGCCAGACGTAGATGCCTGCATCGGCAAACGCGCTCATGCACTTGGTGTGGTCCTCGGACGGGTCGACGTGGTAGACGCGGATTGAGTTGGTGCCGATTGTCTTCATCAGCGCAGCATCGAGGCCGCATTGGGTCGCGTCGATGAGCGGGTCATCAGGGACGAGCTGGTATGCAATGCCTGGGGTGGTCAGCGGCTACAGCGAATGTTGACAGGTCCCTGCATACCCTTGACGTAGAACTGGTTACCCTCACTCGTAAAGAACTTCGAGCCCTTGACCGAGATGGTAGGAATAGCAGCGACAGCCGCAGCGCCAGCGAGCGCGCAAGCCACAAATGAGCGCAGCATGGTGGCGTGTTTTGATCGGTGTCGAGAAAGGCCGACGAATGAACGAGTGACAGGGTGCTGTGTAACAAACACACAACAGCACGGCAACAGACAACAACGGCGACGATTGACGAAGTGAAGAACACGGCGAAAGAGACTTTAAAGACTCAACACCCAGGCAAGGAAACGACGCGGCAACAATGGATAGACGGCAACTCGCGACTACCGCCGCCTTACCTCTCCCTCCCTAGCCGCTTCCAATTTGTCGAATCATCTCAATCCGGCCATCCAGGCCATGCGAAACAGCACACAAACCGGCTCATGTTGGTGTTTGCGATAAAGCGGAGAGCCGTGCTTTCTCCAGGTGGAGACTACGCTACTTTAATTGGCTGCCAGGATAGTCTTATTGGCCGAAAGGAAATAAGCTTGTCTGATGTGCCGTCAAGCACGCAGCGGCGTGGCCTTAGCTGCAGCTTGAAAACCGGCGCCTCAACACGGACTGCGGGCAGTTTCGCAGGCCTTGTCTGGATCCAGTTTCTTTGTTCTCCGTCGTGGCTAGTGCTCTCTGAAGGTTGATCGTCTGTTCAAGTTATTTTCAACACGTACCTAGGTATACATGCTGCAAAACGATGCAAAGCAGTCAGAGCAGATTTATTGCTGTGTTGAGGGGTTATAGGTGCTTTAAAGTTGTAAGACTAGTAACAATAGATAGACCCCACGCAGACTATGCTAGAATGAACGTTCCCACCCGCCCCTCCAGCGAAGGACAAGACCGAGCAGTACCCTTATAGTGGTAGGAACATTCAGACCTCAAGATCGACTGTAACCGATCGTGATCATCCCCACAGACATCGTTGCTGAAAACCTCCATCCCTTCATCTTCGTCCATCAGATACATGCGTCCCACGTCCTGTTGGTCGATCGTACCGACACGCTCATACACAGGCAGCTCGCCCAAATCTGGTGTTGAGATAATACTAGGCCGAACATTGCTCGACTTGAGCAGAATGAGCAACGAGGGGTCATGCTCAGGCACCCAACATAGTATGTCATCAGTCAGAGCCAGATCTGGCAGGGCGCTGTCCCAATATGGCTCGAACAGAAAGCGATCAATGCCAGAACAGCACAGCTGACTTTCCGTAGTGTGGGGAAGATCTCGAAGTATTTTCCAAGACAGCGACAGACGAAAAGTCAGCGCCCTGATCTGCAGAAACCGCGAACTGAGCGGAGGGTCGATCCGCAGGCTTTCGATCTGGGCTACAGTCAAAGAACTCCAAATGACCCACTCATCGTCCACCCATACACGGATCACGCCTCCACCGTACGCGCGGACCCCACGAGCTTTGAACTCGATCTGTGATGTCCACCCAAGAGGAGACCAGCTGGGGAAACGCTGTCTGCGGCTGCCCGGTTTGTACGGCTCCCAGCTGAGATATAGGGTGCTAGAGCTGCTAGGCCTTTCGAAGTGAATTCCCCAAAGGTGAGCGAACATGGAGCCAGGCTTCGTCAAGGCGTTGAGCACTCCTGAGACGGCGTTCAGTGCATCGTCGTCGTCGCGAAGATGTCGTTTGCTGTATGTTTTGAGCAGATCGCTAGGTCCGTACAGCTGCGCTCTATATCTGCCGAAACTGGGCACAAGTGTGCCATCCATGCGATAGCTGGCAAGCTCCTCTGAGGTGTGCTCGTACATGATTGTGGAATTGCATACGAATACGACCATGCGCCCAGTGAAGAACAAGAGCTTCCTGGAAAGATAGCTTTCTTGCAACGTCCATCCTCGAAAAGCCCAGGTGGAGGATTCAATGTCCCATAGACTATTCCATACGTGTCTGAGAGTGATAGATCCGATAGACATGTCATAGAAGGGCGGTGGTCGATCGTCTGAGACTCCAGGTAGGCCATGAGAAGGATTGTGGCCAGCCGCAGCAACTAGTGTCACCTCTGCATTCGCGTATACCGCACCCATCTGACCGATCTGGTAGCTCTTATCTTCTGTTTCCTGTTGATCGATACACTGCTTCATCAGTCACTAAAAACAGGACGGCATTTGTTGCATACGTATCTGTCAATCCAGAGGTACTGAAAGCCAAGCTCTAGAGTAACCTTGATGCAGTCCTCGATAGTTTGAGGCAATTCCTCATCAAGTTTGTCTCCTTCTTTGAAAGATCGGTCTTCAGTGGAATCCCCCCAAACATATGAAAGTGCTACATATGGGCACGCCACAGGTGCGCTTATGATAGTCGGCGGATCAGCTTCGCAGTCTATGAATTTGAGACCTTGTACTGGCTCATTCGGAACGACTTTACAGAGGTCATGCTCCTCGCAGTCGCGGACCCATGTCCTTAGTTTCCCATAGTCCACGACCGAGGAGGGCGCTGAAAAGGCTTGCTTGTTGGTGGCATCTTGATATGTTATCGTTGTTAGGTGCTCGTTGCTGCTTGTGGAGTCAGCGTATGCCAAGCTCAACCAGCCAGTACCACAGGTTCGACTACCCAAGTAGGTGTCCACGCAACATTGCAGCGGTCTCGCTTTCTTCATCTTTTGGTGCTCAATCAATAGCATCCCGAAGAAGCTGCAGAATCCACATCTTGAATTGATCAACTGCTCGGGCATCTCTTCGATTGTGAACATCCCCAGCATCAGTCCATTCCCAAGAATGGCCTCCTCTTTGGTCTGGTCTTCTAGCGGCCGAGTCAGAACTGAGCAGCGGTTGCAAACATCTCGGAGATTGGCGGTCCTAATGCTGTTGCGAGACGGATCTAGGTGTACGCTTGTGGGATAAGATGACCAGAATGATCCCATGATTGCCCAGGTTGTTGGAGGACGTGTCAGGATGTCGTTTATATGAGCGAGCGAGAGCTCGGTCTCCAGTTCTTACCTGTTGGTAGCAGTGCAAAGCGGAGCCTGGATCTGCAGCCAAGCTCACCATGCATCCACACCTCATCTAATCATGCACCCAAACCTGCGTGCAAAGACGAATGACAATGATTTTAACAAATGGGATCGTTCAACTTGGCGCCTCACGCGCAAGTCCCATATATTCACTCGCTGACTATGGGTGAGAAGAGACAGTAAGGATGTACTAGCAAATATCGATTCTGACACTGACGTCGAACGGGTTGGAAGGGCAGGTTCGCGCAAGAACATCTAGGGAATTTGCGCACACTCGCTATTGCCTGCTTAGCTGACGATTCAAGCTTGTTAGATGTTGTGCGTTCATGAGACGGGTTACAAGGTCAATGGAGGGGTTCATCGGCCTGAGTGAACGGAACTAATCTAGATTTGGCAAGTGTCAAGACTTGCCTGAGGCAAGTCCAACGGCGTTGCAGGCGGTATCGAGGCTGTTGAAACATCAGTTGGATCAGTAGCTTTACGTTCCATTCTTCCAACCATTGGATCATTCGGCAGCCTCGTGAAACGGAACCACAGCTGGATAGGATCTGGACCTGCGTTTCACTGCCGCAACTGCCACGGCCCGAGGCGCAACTGCATAGCTACTTGCATTTTTCGATGTGGGGAACAAGTCCAACTTGCGTGCTCAAAATTTCGGAGGGGACGACTATATGTCATGGTGGGGCGGGATACAGAGACAAGCATCACACCCGGAGTCTACTACGACAATTGTGATAGATGGAGACCTAGACTCTCAGCACAATATGCCTCTCTTATCGATACTTCGCTTGATCAGAACAGCATGTTCTTGTGCACGGACTACGTCGATGCGAACGAGACGTTACATTCCACAACCATGCACTCCAGAAAATCTCGGTCGATCTTTCTAGGAGGAGATACCACGTGTTTATAGAGATCCGAGTTTCCGAGGACCGAGCGGTCGTTTTTTAAAAACCGGCGACGGTTTACGGCCACCTCCTTACATCGGGTACGGCCGCCTGCGGCACGGCGCCGGGGGCAAACTCCGTTCGGAACCAGAGACGGAACACGGCGAGCTTCTATCTTGGAGCAAGTGTTTTAACTACATCTTAGGATTGTAAGGTGGACGAAAAAGGGTGTTGCGTCCATCAACATCAATGGGTGATAGTAGTTGTAGTGGGAGTTGGGTTGCTGCAACTGTCTTCAAGGGGAGGTGATTCCGTCGGCCTTGTTGTACTCGGTCCAAAAGAGACAAGTATAGATAGATGGCACTGTGTCCTGAACGAGAAGCGCTAGCGCCGTTCTATTGCTGCGGTTCCTGTTGTTGCTAAATACCCCATGCAAGGTTTCACCGATCAGCGGATCTTGAGTCAGTGTTCCCTTCCAGCCACTCGCCAACCGGTCGTCTCTCAATTACAGAATGATTTGGTCACTGTAGCCAGCACGTATCTACATGACACGAAAGCTGAAGCCAGTGCTGAGACGGTGGCGGATCTCAGTCGAGGAGGTGCACACAACTGGGCTGCTACATTCACATGTCACCCTTTGTTGTTTATGCAGGTTCCAGCCAGCTTCATCGATGCCGGTAGAGAGCTTGACCCGGCAATTTGGTTAAGTGTGAAAGTGGACGGAATGCAAGACCCGGTGCGGTTTTAGCGTTGGTCTGTGCGCGTCGTTGTAGGAAGGAGCAGCCTTCACAATTCCAGCCACACTTTCATTCTTTTCTCGATGCTTTTACAATCTGGCGAATTTTATTGCTTGTTTGTAGTTTTGGAATTTTGTCTCGCTGAAACGCTTGTGGTGAGAATTTCTGTGGCAAAATACACAGAGTATGCACGGTACGCATCCGATAGATACGGTACTCAGCCGGCTGTGCCGCTATCGGCTCAAGCTTCACCAATTCAGGCTGCTCGTACAGCCCGCGCGACGTTCCACCGGAACACTCGCGTGTGACAGAGGCAGCATGAGCGTCAGCGTATGATGTAAACATTGCCGGACGCCTCCGTACGTCTGCAATCTACTGTCAGCCTAGCTAGAGAAACGAGGGCGATCAGAAAGTTGAACGCCGCGGCTGCGACTCACCGGAAGGTCTTAAACAGCAACTGTTCAGAAGACGGCAGCAGGGTCGTGAGAAAACCTCCGCTTTGATTTGCGAGAGCACACGGCACGGGGGATGGCGCAAGAGAACTGAGCCTGGGCATCAATCCTTCGGTCGTCGTTCACCAACAGGCACTCATGTGGCGTGCATACGACAGTTTGACATTTCCAGCAGGCATTTCCCAATAACGATACTCTGTTGGTGGGATTTTGCTGGCCCAGCTTCTGTCGTCTTTGGACATTCAAGTCACTTCTGCAGCCGTGAGGAGGCACGACTTCTTACTCGGCCTGATCCCAAGGCTGCTGACTGCTGTTCCTGCGTGAAGAGCCCCACCGTCACAGCGGCGTCGAAAATCCGTGATTGGCCTGGATAACGAAAACCCCAACTCCACTGCCCTCGCACCAACACGCACACGCAATGTCTTATCGTCCTTGCGACGTGGACAACCCTGACTCTAATCTCACATGGCCGGCCGTTTCTTGGACCGACAGCCACTGTATGGGGTAAGGAGCCTTCCAACGCCGCGCGCTCTGCCCGCAAGCCTGGAGCCCAAGCCCCAGTGATTGGTTGCTAATCGGCGCAAGCGAATTGCCAGATACTCGCGCCATGCCGCTTGCTACAAGCAGAATCGTCCCGGGTGGCTGATGAGGAACTGTACAACGATTGAGAGCCCAAAGAATCTGGCCCCGCTGACGCCTCAAGGCGCTGTCTTACCTACTCCAGCTTAACAAGTAACGTCTCGTGCCATCTCAACTCTCGCTCTCCCTCTCGCCCTCCCAGAAATGAAAATCAGTGTACAACAACTCCCAAGCTCCTTGCGACCAGGGTCCTTTACCGAAGATTCCACCTTCACGGCATTGACACTGGACCTCGGTTCCAATTCCGTCCCAGACCATGAGTGCAAGGACGCTAACAAACGTGGTCAACGACCAAACGGTAGCACTAAATGCCATGATATATGGTTATGCAGGCCACTCACTCGTTACACCCCACGCTGCGCTTCAGCAGATTTGGTGGACCGATGAGAGAATCAATGAGAAGGTCACAAAAGACTTCGTCACTTCGCGGCTGCAGCCCCGTGAGCGGGATCGCCTGACACAGCCTGTAGGGTTCGGTGATCTTTCAGACGATACCTACATTGAATGGATTCTGGAGAAGGCGCGACGACTGTTCCTCGTGCTGGCAGAGATCGGTGAAGCAGATGGCATATTCGCTGTGGTCGATCGATCGTGGGACGACGATGACTTGCCACTGGAAATGGACGACATCGAGCAGCTGGCGCTTTCAAACAGACGCGACGAACATGCCAGTGCCCGATTCTATTCTACACAGTTCACATTTCTCCTGCGAGAACTCCAAAACGGTGTGCACATAGACTATGCGCCCAACGAAGAGGTTCCGTTGGAGTACGTCATGGGCCTTCCACCTGCAGCTAGCCTCCAAAATTGGTCGCGTGTGCACCTGCCTAAAAGACCCAAAGATGTCTACGTACGGAGAAAGTTTGCTTTGGGAGACGCCGATTCGCCAATTGCTAACGAGTCGGTCTTCATGATGGACGTAGAGAGCGCTCGCATGGTTGAGCATGAGCACATTGCTCCCGTGTGGGCGTCATACACAGCTAAAGGCATTGGTTACGTGGTGACGAGCTTTGTCGGGCAACATACTCTCCGGACTTTCATCGACCACCGGGATCCGTTACAATATAAAAAGCTACCCAAACCCGAGAGGAGATGGCTCATACTAAACTGGATGCATTGCCTAGTGGATGCTGTTGCGACTCTGCATCAGAACGGGTTCTGCCACTCCGCGATACGACCATCGAACATCATCATTGACGAACGCAATGCGATTGCCTTCAGTGATATTAGCAGCCTCGAGACGTTCCAAAAAGATAAGAGACCGGATCCAATGGACGCATACATCTACAGCGCGCCAGAGACACAATCGACGCAGTCAGCTCTCAATACCTTTGACTTGAATGCTACAGTGCCAAAATCTGTTACTTCCAGCACGCGAACCTCCGTCACAAGCAAGAGCTCATTAGGTTCGTCCAATAGCAGCGGTTCAATGGGAAGGAAGCTGTCAAAGGCCCCGACCAACGAATTTAGCGCGTTCAATTTTGGCTTCCGGCGGACCAAACCAGCTCTAAAACCACGGTCGAGAGTTCATGAAACCGAAAAGGCGGACATCTTCTCGCTTGGTTGTGTCTACTTGGAACTTGTGACCTTTATGCTGAAGAAAAAGCCTCACGAATTCGTCAAGCACCGCTCAACAAAGCAAAGGACTAACACTGGTGGTAGAAGCAGCCGAACAGATTCGTCTTACCACTTCAATATGGAAAAGGTCGAGAGTTGGATGACACTCCTTGAGAAAGCCTCCTGCGAGCACGAGGAAGATGCTTTTCGCGCCATACCGCACATTTTGACATTAATACGAAGTATGATGAGCGCGACTCCAGCTGCTCGACCTACGGCTCGTAATGTTCGCGACAAACTGCTTGAGATCCTGACTGCGCACACTACTATTCCAGATGTGCATTGCGGAGCGCACAAACACGACTTTGGACATGGTGGATCATCAACCTCCGGATCTGATCGAGCATCGAGTGTGAAATCGCTGCGAACGATGTCGACAGTAAGCTCCGGATCGGATACAGACACCATACGTCTGTCCACCTCTTCCATGACTCGCGTGAATTCAATCGTCAACTCTTACTCCGACCGCATGACCCTTGCAGGAATCTCGGAAGATGACAGTGCTTCGATACGCACAGTGGAAGCCTTTTCGCCCACTTCTTACAACCGCACACCCCGACTTCCACCGTTAATCAGCTCGCCAGCCTCACCAACTACAACAAGAACTCCAACTTCTCCTCGCTCTTCTGGGCCACCATCAAGTCCATCGAGCCCATCGAGATCCAACTCTTCCACACAGAAGAAATCCTGGAAAGGGCCTTTCTTCCGCATGCCTTGAATTTCCACCTGGGGCTGGCCCGAGTGTCGCCCGCCGAGGTCAGCTAGATTGAGAGGACGAGATTGATTGTCAGACCAGGGTTTAGGCCATCAATGCTACAGAGAGAGCTCGAAACAAGCTGCCGTCAATGTCACATTGCACCAAAAGCACGCTCGGCTGAAAGCTATATACACTTGCTATTGGTTCGCAGGCAGTTGAAGAACGCTCCACGCGCAGAGTGGAACCAGAAAGCATTTGTGCAAAGGACACATGGGGAACGTTGGACTAAATACCTCGTGGTCCTGGTCTGTACAATGGATACATGCGATAACACACGTCCAGCGCAGAAGAAGCCCGTCATAACGAAGAATGCATGGCTATAATAATAGCCTTTGCAAGTTCCGTATCTCAATGCAGCAAGCTTGTAGCCTAATGGAGCAGGTGCATTGGTCTCTAAAAACTGGACTCCTGTCCTATATGCGGGGTATTTCTGGGGCGTGCTCTAAACGAGTCAATACCCACTTGTTGCTCAGTAAACAAGTCTTCTTGTTGAGTCTTCGCGGCTGCTTCGTCTCGCACCGCACCTCCTATGCCAGCGCATACGTCACACAGCCCCTCAAGCCGGGTACGACGTTGAAACTGCTTCTGAGCTATGCCACGACCTACTGCGACATGCATTGGTGATGCGCTCGTCTTTTCAATCGGTTCGTTGTTTGTGTTGTCAGGGAGCTTGCAAGGCGAGGTGTGCGGGGAGCCCCTAACCTGCGCCGCCAGCTGCGAGCCAAGACCCTGATCAGGCCATGCAGCAGCTCATCCGGCGCCATCATCTGACACCGTGCTCTTCCGTATGCACCTCCAGCGTTGTTGCACTACGCTCCCAACCTCCTCAAGCGCTCGAGTCTCCTCCCCTTCTCTCGCCTGACCAAGGCTGCGTCAACAAAGGGAATACTGGCTATCGTCTGCGAGTACCTCGCGCGCAAAGGGTCAGCCGCCAGCTTCATCTGAGCACGAGCATGCCACCTCCAGAGTCCATCCGTGAAGCGTCAGGGCTATCGTGATCGACAAAGGTGCATAGCTACCCCTCTGGGTCCCGCCGCTAAGCCCCAGGCTAAGCAGACGGCATGCATCCACTACAGGTACCAGGGTCTGATGTTGTCATCAGCATGCAGGCCAAATACCCTTAAATACTAGGAGAACTCATCTTCATCCGTCCCTGAAAGCGGGAACGCTCTACATTGGTTGAATAGACGCACCCACCACCACGAGAATGCGACTTTCAACAGCTTTTTCCATCGTGTTGGCCTCGGCCACGATTGTCTCGAGCAGCAATGTACCACGCTACAACAACGACACCGGTTACAAGTTGCAGACAGGTCCCCTCGATACACCTTGGACCGCCGACGTAGGTACAAACCCATGGCCCGAGCATCCTCGCCCAAGAGTCCAGCGATCGCAATGGAAGAACCTCAACGGCGTCTGGCGGTGGAGGAATGTGACGGCTGGTCAAGTCAATTCACCACCCACTGGGCAAACGCTTGAACGCGCTGTGCTGGTCCCATCTTGTCTCGAAAGCGCCTTGTCTGGTTTGTTCTCTGCTTGATTTGTGCCTATATTCTACTGACAGGACATAGGCATCATGGAGAAAGGTCACCTCTATAGCTGGTTTCAGACATCGTTCGACATACCATCAGATTGGCCAGCTGGAAATCGCGTCTTGATCAATTTCGGTGCTGTTGACTACGAAGCTACTATTTTCGTCAATGGGAAAGAAGTAGGCTTTCATCGGGGTGGATATTTCGAGTTCACCTTTGATGTGACCGACTACCTGACCAAAAATGGCACAAACGAGCTGTAAGTGGATTGTTGAATCATGAGAATGCGCATACTGACACTCAGATATCTAGACTAGTGCACGCTTTTGATCCCACTGATACGGACCGATATCAAATTCCAATTGGCAAGCAGACTCTGACTCGTGAGGGCATGATTTGGTACACGCCATGTACGGGAATCTGGCAGACTGTTTGGCTTGAATCGACGCCCAAAGAGTATATCACGAAATTGGACCTTGTTGCTGGATCGGATGGCAACGGTATGTACGCATCAGAGATTCCCTACAACTGATGATTAACGTGCCACAGTAAACGTCACCGTCCACAGCAGTACCAACGGCTCCACTCCGTATCAAATTACCGTCCACGAGTTGAACTCAGATGTAGCAAAAACCACTGCCACAGGCAAGAGCGGTGCTCCATACGTTTTTGAAGTTGACTCTCCCGATCTTTGGTCGCCTAGCTCGCCAACGCTGTACAACATCACGGTCCAGCTAGGGGACGATTCGATCACCAGCTATACTGGTTTCAGAACTATCTCTAGAGGCGTCATCGATGGTGTACAGCGACCGCTTCTTAACGGAAAGTTTGAGTTCTTTTGGAGCCCTCTTGATCAAGGGTTTTGGCCTGATGGCATCTACACGCCGCCAACGGTAGAGGCCATGCGATATGATCTGGAGAAGCTCAAGGAGGTTGGCTTCAATGCGGTTCGTAAGCATATCAAGGTTGAGCCAGCGCTATACTATAAGGCCGCGGATGAGCTTGGATTCCTGATCATTCAGGACATGCCTTCTTTGCGTCCCGATCTGCCAGATCCAAACAACTCCTGCGGTACCATTCGAGTGGAGGGGCCGGATGCACAGCAAGAGTTTGACAGGCAACTGAGCTTGCTTGTTGAGCAGCTCAAGAACTACCCCAGTATCTTTGCGTGGACTATCTACAACGAAGAATGGGGCCAGTCGACAGATGCGAGCCAGCCGTGGCCCGAGTTTGAGCTTACAGACCTCGTTCGCTCCCTCGATCCAACACGCCTTGTGAATGCAGTGAGTGGCTGGACGGACCATACTGCTGGAGACTTCGATGTAAGTGGTGAATACTTGAGGAAAGAGAATTTGAAAATGCTAACGGCACCACTGCAGGACAACCATCACTACTCCACACCACAGTGCGGCTCGCCATTCTGGTCAGTCTCGGGCTCCGGTCCTTCTGGATACAACTCTGCGTACGACCCATCTCGCATTGGTTTGCAAGGCGAGTTTGGGGGTGTCGGACAGCAGCTCAGCTTCGAGCACGCCTGGTTCGACGATCTGTCCAAGCAAACAGCCTACGAGCTTACAAACACAACGGAAGCCTGGAACTATCGAGCCTTACAAAACATCATTCAGCTCCGCGAGCAGATCGAGCGGTATGCCTGCTCCGGTGGTGTCTGGACACAGACCACAGACGTCGAAGGAGAAGTCAATGGTTTGCTGTCTTACGACCGGAGGATCAATCGCATGGACAAAGAGCTATGGAGCAGTACAATTCAGTCTCTCTACGATACCGCTGCCAAGCGAGGTAACAGCTCTGTAGTGATCACTGGGAGGAACGATGGCATGAGTGGAATGCAAGAAGTGTTTCCTTGAGGAAAGCAACGAAACGTCTCTTTCCAAGACCTCACCTAGTGCTCCCTGCTAGCCTTAGTCCACCATCAAATCAGCTGATTTTCGCCCCCCTCAATCCTAATAGCTCTACTTGTCCTTCGGCGCTCTTCTTGGCTACCCTCATCCTTCTTCATCGCACTTTGCATCCCCACCCACTCCCTATCCAACATCCCTAACGAAATCCCATCCCACCACCTCCCCTCATGCCACAGCGCCTCCCTCTCTCTCCCCTCAACCTTAAACCCCAGCTTCTCATACAGTTTCACTGCTCCAACATTCCACTCAAACGCCCTGATGCGCATCCTATGCAAACCCGCGCGCCGGAACGCGTAGTCCAACGCCCACTCAATAGCTTCACGCCCGTACCCGCGGCCTTGGAACTCAGGCAAGACATCGATACCGATTTCTGTCCAGCGATGATGCTGCGCATCGGACGGGAGTCGGCTTAAGTGGATCTCGCCAATCGCCGTGCCCCACTCGCTCGTCAGGTGCTGCTGCCCGCTCGATGCTGGGGACTCCGGGGTCGATTTCAGCCAGATTGTTGCGCCGAGAAGGGAGTCCTCGGCTACGCTTTTCATAAATTTGGTGCCGTCGGCCGGGCTGGGGAGTGCGGCGTTGGAGAGGTTGCTGTTCATGAAACCGGGTTGGTCGTGCCCGATTGCGAGGAAGAGGGGGAGGTCTTCGGGTTGGCGAACTGCGCGGAAGGAGAGCCGGATTGTGTCGAAGGGGCGGAGAGGGTCGGGGATTAGCCTGGGGTTGGGGGCTGTGGCCATTGTGGTGGTGTGGTTATGATTATCGGATTGAAGATAGATGGTGGTATTGGGATGTTGATTGTGGATGTGTTGCTTGTCAGCTGACGGTGGAGGGACCGGGCTTGAGTCGTCCTTTTCTTTTTCTGTTCGCAGTGACGTTCAAAATTCACGTAAACAATGCATCAGAAGATGTGCGACTTAAGTTACTTAACAGGATTCCTACTGCGCCCTTTTCTTGCCGATCGAGTCATGCATGTTTGAAGAAGTGGGCGGGCTGCACGCGCACATCTAATCTCGCGCAGCTCGGCTGTCTTAGGAACTCACTAAAGTCTTATGGTAGTGTTAACCCACATGGGCATTGCAATCAGAGACATGTCAGGATATATTGTGCAGATTTTGGGGTAAACAGTAGGCTCACGTGCGTGCTGACAAAGCAATCTCGCTAATCTTGCGACCTTCGCCTTTTGCTCATTCTCATTTGAACACAAGTTCAACATCCCGAATGCTATCTATCGCATCATGTCCGAGACGAGATCGTACGCTATTGTCTTGCAGCTCTCTGCGACCAGCAGTGCGGACCCATGTTTCCTTCACCAGGGCTTGCCACAATTTCCCTTTTAAGCCCTAGCGCGCGGACTTCGATGATGCATAGCAAAGACAGCAAGCATGTACTTGCCCTGATCAGCCCCCCAAGGTCTGATAACGAAGACATGACGAGCCACTGAGATGCAGATGTTCGTCTTCTGACTGCGATGGACCGGTGTACATGGCTGTGTGTTGGTTTCACACATCCGCTATGCAAAGTGACATGATGTGTGTGTCAGATTCCTTTGACGTGCGCAGTATCTCTCAGAATATATCTGAGAACTTCTCCTCGAATCTGGGGACAAAGGCATCGTCTATTCATCTGTGCGCCTGACTTCCTGTCCTGTTCTACCTAGCCGCGCGGAAGAACAATCGTCAAGATGACCTGCCTTCCTCTGCTATCTTTCAGTTCGTCTCTTCCTTCAGTGTTCCGACCATACAGCACTTCTTCCTTTTTGAGAACTGGCGGAAATGAGCCACCGACTCCTGCCGCCACTCCAGAGCTGCGTGAAGAGCCTGAAAGTCCATACGACAAATTGTCTCAAGTTTCGGTTTCCCATAGACGTGTCGATTCGTTCGAGTGGGTAATGACACGATCGGCACCGAACACCCCACCGACGTCAGGCGTGTCGAGCTACGAGTCATTCTCGCCTCCCCAAGCAAGACTGATTAATTCGGCTCCGTTGCCAGTCCCCAATGAGAGCTGGTCAGATATTCCAAGGCCTGGCGTGACAAGAGGTTACTTTGACTGGTGGTCATCGCCGAGTCTGGAGAACGACAAGGGCTATGTCAAGATCTCGGAAGATGAAGAACTGGGCGACCACGGCCGACCAATCTGCACGAGTACCAGTCAGAACGCGTCTTCAGGGCCTTCGCGAGCGCTCGTACTTGCTGTACAAACGAGCCCTTCATTACACAAGGGGGCCGTAACATATCTCCCAGTTACGGAAAAAAACCAGCACCGCCCTTTGGAGGGGCCTAATGCACTTGGAATTGTGTTCCCATGTACGCCGCCACCTAGCCCGCCAGTTTCGACGCTCACCAAGTCGCCCCAGCCCGCAGTCTCGACTGATGTCAGTCCCAGTCGACGAACACCACTCTTGCCAAAGAGAGTATCGTTTTCACCTGTCATTGACGAAGTCGTCTTCGATTCAACCTCGAATTCTAAGTCGCTGGTACAGCAACCAATGTTGTGGGGGAACTACCTGCCTTCATCGTTCCTTGTGGCGCGCCCCCCACTAGCTCGTACGACTTCATCTCCAGCTTCCAGGGGGAAGACGGCGACTCGGCCAATATTGAGGCGCTCAAATTCGCTGAATCATGGGTCTCATCATGACCGGAGCTCGAGCTGTATAGCCAACAAAAGCACTGAGATGACATGGTTCCCGCCGATTATAGAAGGCGGAAAGCGCACAAGTTGCGAAGGGTCAGCACGTTCGCCAATGCCAGCCCAGAGGCTATCAGCAGGAGTTGCGCACACCCGTGACAGCCGTGCTGAGACCGATCGAGCGTTTGCTATGCTTTTAGATGCTATGCAAATGCCAGAAAGACGACGGTGAGACTCTTTGCTTCCAATTGCATTGAAAAAGGGTAATAGAGGCTGATCACCCTAGGCTTTGAGGATTGTTTTTACGATACACACCCTCGCTTGTACATCACGATACCATTCGTGTTATGATTCTTACTTTAGATTGTTCAAATTCATACCTATTGAAATTGTCCGTTGACTGAATGTTTTGGTCGGCGCGGTCGCTGCTGCGTTGTGATCTCCGTTTGACAATTCGGGCACAAGTTGGACGTCTTTGATGCACCGTTCACCCAATCATCTAAGCACTCGGCATGAAAGACATCCAGACACCCAATGGGACCAACACAACGCTGCTCAGCCGAGCCAACTAAGCTGAAACCAGCTTGACAGATTGTACAGATATCATCTGCATCAGGCTGTTTGTCGAGTATGAGATCAGCAAGGCCGAGTCGAGCTCCGTACGCCTCTATTTCGACGTCATCCAGCTGGAGTTCGTCGTAGTGGAGGTCCATACCAGAATCGCTGTCCATGTCGTCTTCTGGCTCAGTCACTGGAAAGCGTGCGTCATACTGCTCCGGGGTCATGGCTGGAAGGTGAGGGTAGAACAACTTACATAGGCCATCCTTGAGAACCAGAATATCATCCAGATATGGATAGTTGTCGGCCTGCGTGATGTGCCTTATCCGTCCTTCAGTGACCAAACTGTGAGATCCAAAACCTTGGTAGAGGATCCCCGTGATATCACTACCATATGATAGTACGTCTCGTACTTTGGTAAGCACGTTGTTGTAGACTTGTAGTCGGACATTGTGGCCGTTGAAATTTTCGGCGTTCATCTGTCCAGCCTCGAGATACACCCACTGCCAGCATTCCTCGAAGACGCGCATGTAGCTAAGCAGCTTCAGCTGATCCCGAATATGGTACGGGTATTCTGAGAAAGGATCACGCAGGTCTTTCTTGAATTGATACCACATCGCATCGTAAGTTGCTACACACCATGAGTAATCAGGCATACAAGATCGTGATGTCAAGAAACTCATATCTACTGACACCCACGTCTCCCAAAGATCAGCGATCGTCAAGGCCTGTCGAAGGTAGAATTTGATGACTGGGATGATACCGGCCAAGCCATCGACACGAATAGCGTTCCACAGGCTCCCTTCGAATTCAAAAGTTCCTGCGATGTCCAAGTAGCTTGGTGAATCGATGATCTTGTCGGGCTGCTTCTGGTACATGAGCTGGAGCCAGCCCTTGACGTACTCCGGTAAATCGCCCTCGAGAGCACAGCGCACGATCCAATCGTGACCTCGATTGACGATCGCGTAGTCCGATGGAACCCGTGGGTCCGTCAATCCTGGGTCACCGCGAAGATAAAAGGTGGCCGCAACTTGAAGTTCCTCAAATGTTTCCAAAGGAGGGAGTCGCTCGATGACTGCATCTACTTGTCCGCAGGTTTCGGCGTTCCGATAAACATTGCGATATGGGTTTGAAAGTTCCGTCAAACCCCTTTCCCATAATTTCATGATCTGTTCTTCATCCTGAGAACCGTACAAGGGCCGACCAGAAAAAAGTGTGGCGAAGAAAAAGATCAACGCTTGGAATACATATGAATCGTTGAAATGCTGGAGGCAGATTTTTATCGCATGTTGCAGACATGGAATAACAACTGGTATGTCGTCAGCAAACCGAATTTCGAGCTGACGAGGAAGCCGAGAGAGACCATGCTCTCGCAATGCTTCGTTGTTGGAGTCCATGCTGTGGTCGACCTGCTTGGTCAGTGGCACCATTGCGAAAACCCAATTCATATCCGACACGACTTCACCAACATTGTGTATTCCTTTGCGTACTGTGAAGGCACAATAGACCACGCAAAATTGTGTGAAAAGACATTGGGACTGGCGCTCAGAGGTGAGTGGCTGTCGTGGAGACGCTCGCGATTTCACCCTTACAGTTTGACGAATCATGGCTGCATGGGCAATCTTCACCAATCAACCAGGCTTTTGACACGCTCTATGGATATAATCTTGAACATTTATGGATACATATCTTCGATTTACTCAGAAAAGGAAAGTTTGTCGACACTATTCTAACACAACACCTCTGACACAGAATATGGATGAGCTGCTTAAATATCCTACTTCTCGGTCTGAAGAGGTCAATCTTGGTAGCGAAGTTCCTGAATTGTCTTCAGCGACATACATCCTCGCCTGGATTATTAGCCTGAATTTTGACTGCGAAGGGGAAAACGCACAGTGGCTGATTGTTAGAGACCCCGGCCAAGCTGTGTTGACGTAACTGAAGCTCGCCACGGCGCCAATATCCAAGAAGGGTTTCCAGAACTTGCGCAGATACTGCATAAGAGTCTGGCATCTGACATTGAAGATATCAAGGACATTTTCGAGATCTCCGAAGGACTGACTTTTCGTGCCCCTGAGGATTTGTGGAGGAGGATAGCCTGGAGGATGAAGATCGGGTTGTAAAAGAAGTCACTCGCGAGGTGTCCAATGTCCTGTCTCTAGTACCGCCCCCGGTTTGCATGGCCATCAGTAACACTCACCTACGGCGCTTGTATCGTGCCATGATCGAGCAAGACACACAGCTTATTATCAGCGATCAAAATCCGGTCATGTTTATAATTCTGTGCTACAGGATGTACCACCGGATCCTAGCGTGCGCCGTGACGGCAGAACTGGAGCCTGGAGACAAGAACCGCATCTGTACCTGGAAGCATATCTCTGGACTAGACAGGGCATTGGCAGGCAACTACTCAGCAGAAGTCGAAATGCCTGGTCGAACCTGGCGTCTGGCTATGTGGCTTTCAGCTCAATAATGTGTTTCAGAGGAGCAAGAGCCTGATCAGGAAAGCGAAGGACTCAAGGACGTGGAGTTTGAGTTCGCGCTCGAATCCAGTTCGCATTATGCTTCAAGGAGACGAATGATCATACGGAAGATGATTGTGTCATCTGTCAGGAAGAGCTGTGGGAGGGCCATGAGCAAGAAGTGAAGATCGACATATGCGCTCACGTGGTCCACAAAGATTGTCTGGGTTGTTTCAGTCTTTGCGAACATCGACATGTTTGGAATTATAAGCGTGTTATACACTGTCTGCAGCGACCTTCGTATCGTACACTAAGCGCTTTCATCGTATCGCTCGTGAGTGTGTCGCCAATAAGGAGATACAATAGATAGAAGTTTCAATTAACCGACCTCATTGTTGCGAATTCTGCGGAAGCGGCAAGGGTTGCGCCACCGTCGGATACGGTACGGTTTCGGATAGGGGCCGGCCAGAGCACGGACTCCCTTTCCTTCGCGCTTTCCTCGCCTGTCGATTGTGTTGACTCACGTTCAATTCCTGGGGAGTCTCGCGGGAGACGGAACTGCTCGCCAGAATATATTGAAAGGAAAAACCTGCGATACTACGCAGATGTACTAATCCGCCAGCTTTGTGGTCCAGACAAAGGTTCCAAACACCAAGAGCGGGTATATAGCCTGGACTGTCATTCGGAAGGAGCAAATACGTCACGCCGTATCCAATTCCGTGTTTCAAATTCTCCATATGTCAACATCGCTGCAGGGTTGCTAGGTTGTTTGAAACCATCAACCTGTCAGAACGGTCGCACGGCCCGCAGATTGAACAAATGCGTGATCGGATGTTAAGCTTCAGCCAAGGATACATAAGGGCTCCGGAAATCCTCACCTTACAAGGCTGGTGCGTGATGTTTGCGGTGACTGAAGCATATACATGAAGTACACTTAGATGAAAGGCACAGCGTCAGGCTCCACTCTATACGGAAGTCTCCACGGCGTCGAATCGATGCCTTTACGCAGTCGACTTCAAAAGCTGCTTGTTTTGCACTTTCGAAAAAACATCCCTATCCATTCATTCTTTTACTCATTATCCACTCATCTTCGCCTTTGCCCTTCTTCGTGAATTGACCTGGAGTCGTTCGTTCCACCGTAACAAGATGTCTTCTTTACGCCAGGTTCTTCCTGTTCTCGCCGCTGTCGCCTCTGTTGAGGCTGCCATGGGCCCAGCTTTCAGCACTGGCCCAGTTGGCGGTCGTTCTTGGATTCGCGAGTCCACATCCACTCTGGTTCTACCCAAGGCCCCTAGCGGCAACTCTGGCGATGCCTCTCTCTGGGTCGGCATGGGCACATCCAAGGGTGATCTGATCCAGTCTATCGCCGACAACGCGAACTCTGAGAAGTGGAGCATCTATGCGTATACACTTTTGAGTACCTCAGCAACTACTCAGATGCCCGTTCAGACCGAGGGCACTGACGCTGTTGCAAGCGATAAGATCACCATGCACTGTAAGTAAAAGAAGCCTTTAGAAACAAGCTTATGCCTGACAAATCTAAAGATAAGTTCGATGATGCGAGCGGCAACTACACCCAATATGTTTCCATCAACGACAAGCAGCTTCCGACGCTCAGCACCAGCGATGGCCAAGCTCAGGGCTGGGGCAGCGCGGTCGAATGCGCCGAGAACAACTGTGGTACCATGCCTGCACACAAGTGGATCAACACAGTCATCACTCTCGACTCTGCCGACCCGAACTACGACCAGACTATGGGCAAGGGCCAAGGTGTTAGTGGCGAGATGTCCACTGACGATGGTGGTATCACCTGGAAGGTCACTGACATCAACATCCCTGAGTTCACGTTTGGCCAATAAATCTCGGACTGATTGGTCAGGCGGAGAAGGTGTAGCAGGAGTGCCGGCAATACGCGGTATACATGTATTTTCTCGTGGCTTTGAAGGCCGCTCATTCCAATGTATCATATTTAGGACTTCGTTTTGATGACTGCGACATTGCGTGTGTATTTGATGAATCAGTTTGTGACTATCCTGGGTTCTCTAGCCATCCATCAGGCATCGAATCGCTTCTCTCCGGTTCCCGCGACCAGGAGATTCGAGTTTCTTGGCCCGTAAGAGCTTTTAACAAGGAGACTTGAGGCGTGCTTTTTTTTGTTCTGACTAAGCGCTTTCATAGTCTAAAAGCACTGTTATTAGAAATCTCGCTACAACCTTCCAACAAGTTTTGCGTACAAATTAAGCAAAAAGTCCTTCCGCGGGATCTTTCGTTCAAAAAAGGCAAGTCAACGATCAGCACGGGCATTTGTTCTCAAGACGAGTCTGCTCCACTTATCCCAAGCACATAATATGTTCCCATCCATCAGTCTGACTTTTCGTTATTGCAATTGACTTATACGTGGTCGGCATCTAATCCGTTAAACCTTGTATAGCTTCCTCTATGGACTGCTGTAATCAACGAGGATGTCATGGTAGCTACCGTTCTGCTCGATCTCAACGTCGTCCAGCCATGACAGCATTTGCTCTTTCCAGATCTTCGCTGATGTCATGATCCCAGATCCAACTCATCCTTGTTACTGCATTCCTTTCAAGAGCCAACAGGTCATCGCCCACTCCTTCACCCTCAAAGTCCCACAACATACCGGCCTCTCGACTAGTTTCCACAAGCTTCTGGCTACGTGGCCTTCTTACTGCATCATACGCGCGAAAAGCACGTTCGAGATCAGACTTCGAACGGTAGGTCGAGAGGACTTGACTCAATATATGGGCGTCTTCAATACACATACCCGCACCAGCGCCTTGATGGGGAGTCGATGCATGAGCGGCGTCACCAACCAGACATATCAGGGGCTCAGACGTGTAGTATGTGGAAGCTGGGGGATGATTGAAAAGTGCCCATATGTCAGGAGACTGTACATTAGCCATGAGCGCACGCACCTTCGGACTCCAGTGCTCATAGTCTTTCAGCATTTCCTCACGAGATGTCTGCACTACCCAGTCGGGGTCTGTCCAGGTTGGACGGGATGAGAATGCGACGACTTAGGAAAACATTAGTAAATAATGAAAAACGGAGCTAGAGTGCATACCATTCAATAGTTTCCCGTTGGCAATGGGAAACGTCAAAATGTGACCGTGATAGCCAAGATGAAGCTGTGGCGTTTTGGGTTCATGTTCACCCAGAATCTCTACGGCTTTGGCCATAGGAACCAGCCCTCGATATGCATACTTGCCCGAGAATACAGCAGCAGCCGGCTCTGATCTACCAAGAACAATGGGGCGAGTACGTGACTTGATACCATCACAGCCAAGGACTGCGGTATGTTGAGCAGTGGTACCATCTGCAAAGTGCAACATTGCATCTTCTTACGCACGTGTCAGACATGACTTGATTATGGAAGGTTGATAAATGGGAACGCACCTGAGCTGTCGTCCGCCTTTGTTATTTCGACCAGTCTTTTCCCGAACTGTGCGATACCCTCCGGTATCAGCTTTACCAACTCAGCTAGGAAGTGCGCACGATGTACGCCGCCCCTTGTTCCAGCCCTTGCAGGTATGTCGAACAGGTCTTTCCCAATGATGACATCTTTCTTCCTCTGATCGCTAACTCGGACTGTGAACCAAGTAGGAGGATCTGTTTCCTCGTTGCCTCGAATACATTTCTCGAACGCCGCAGCGATGCGGGGATCTATCATAGCCATTGTGCGAACCATGACGGGCTGGAAACCGACGCCTGCTCCAATTTCACCGAACGCCGACGCCGACTCATAAAGAGTGATGCGAAGGGACGGACAGTGAGCAAGTAACCCAATTGTAAGTGTGACGCCAGCAATCCCGCCGCCGACGATGGCAATGCTTGGTGCATCTAATGAATGTTCGGAATTACCCATTGTGACAAGAAGGAGTTGAAATGTTTACTCGTTGGACCTCTGTAATGATACTTTGGTGTAAAAGAAAATCTGCTTACAATGGAAGATTAAGTGGTACGCCATTTGAGGTCCATTGCGATTAGGCCACTTGTTCTGCAGGTGCGCGCAGGGTTCTTGTCACGGAGGCGCGAAGGCACGCTTACATGTCGACCCCTCTTTGTCCACATCAAAAAACCCGCAAGACCGCTACGGAACGATGCCCCGCCGCAGATCTTGTCTGCCAAACTGCGTTACGGGAACATCGACCCCTAGCTTGCATTTGACTGTGTTGCAGCAAAGTGTCAGTGAAATAGTTTTGCAGTCCAGTCTCAACCCCGCAATTTCAGCTTTGGTTGTAAGACTGGTAAATGCGTGGTGGGCATTACTGGTCACCCTTACACGCCATATACCCAGGCTATCTGTTCCGCCCGTCCTCTTGTAACAGCGCGTCCGCTACAAACGACTACAAGGATTCGTAATGGACATATTTATATACGAAATGACGGGTCCAGAGCGCTTTGTTCGTGAAGAGATCGGGAATAGCGTTTGACTAGATACGGGTCGAGCAAGCCAGCAGTTCTAGTATTGCTTGAAGGCTGTTCTCAGTTGGTGGTGTCTGGATCGCTTCCGCCGTTTTCTCAGATCACTTCCCTGTCTTCCGACATGAGCGAACTGCATGTCGAGTCCCTAATTCGTTATCTTAAGTACAGTAGCAGCGTATTCGTTGAGGACCACCAGGGACATGAGCTAAGAACCAAGCGGTGTATACTTGGGCTTGTTAGAATCCAATGGCTATCGTCAAGCAAAGCGTAGCCACTGGAATCTTGCAATGCAAATAGATGACATCTGGGATCTGTAGAAAGACTCAAGATTTTGATCTACCACGTTCAATTACAGCGTGACCCTTGCGAGAGACTGACAGTCTGACTGCGTACCTTGCGGCGGCAACTGTACGGGCTTGCAGCTCCTTTCTACTCTAACCTTTCCATCTGGGCAACTACTTCTACAGACCAACATAAGTATGTGAGATCACCGACACGGCATTCAGAATCCCTTGTCCGTGTCGCACTGGGCCACGGAGGATTTAAAGACCGGAGAAGAGAGATGGCGGAGCGGGAGGGCTTGCCGCAGGATCATATGTAAGGTTCGCAACGGGCCCGGGGATCTGGTCAAGACAGGGGTCTCGCACGGATAAGTACTTGAAGAGGACGCTCGACCGGCGGTGAAACATAGCCATAGGCTTGCAAGCTCTCGAAAGCAGCTGCGGGCATTTATGCGCGTCTGACTCAGCCCTAAAAAGCGACAGCCTTGCACGAGCAGGAGACAGGGTGATGTTTGGACGAATCATTGTACCTAGTTGGCTCTAGGACGTAGGACGGGCTAGCACACGAAGGCCCGATAGACCATGTTGTATACGACGAGAACAGCACCGTAAAATTCTTGAAATACGCTCGATCTTAATTGGGTTTTAGCGGCCATGTGCCCGTGAAGCAGGAGTGGTGTGTCTTGCAAACCCTGCGGCATCAGACCATAACAAGTGCTTTATGCATGCATCTGGGCATTCGAACACTTTCTAATTCTTGAACACCCCAGCTTGCACGGCCCTTCGATTACCTCCTTTAGTCGACGGATGCGCGAGATATATGTGTGCAGCAAATGCCACACTTTAGCCGACATTTCTCACCGAAACAATCCTCTTCTGGTGTTGTCACCCATTCAGTACTGTTCCTTCTTTCCACCGCTCGTCAACGATGGCAGATTCGAACGGTGTCGAGAAAGGCGTCCTTGTTCAAGGCACTTTAGCGTCTCCAGCAATGTCGACACTTGACCCGGCGGGTGACCGTGCCGCAGAACGACGTCTCTTGCGAAAACTCGACCTCAGGATTCTGCCAGTCTTATGGATTCTATATCTTGTGAACTTTATCGATCGGTGGGTCATAGCCAATTGCTCGCCGCACTAACATGCTGATACGTTGCAATAGTGCAAACATCGGCAACGCTAAGATCCAGGGCATGGAAAAGGAACTGAAACTTGTCGGTCAGCGCTTCAATATCTGCGTCTGGGTCTTTAACCTCGGGTACCTCTTCGCTGGCATCCCGCTGCAGATTGTGTTTAAGAAATATGGACCGAAGAGCCTTTGTGTGATGATGTTTACTTGGGGTATAACAGTCATCGGGTGTGGACTCGTCAACCGATGGGAGCAGCTTGTTGTGTGTCGTCTGCTCGAAGGCATGGCAGAGGCTGCGTACATCTCCGGTGCTGCTTATCTGATAGGCGCATACTACACCAAGGCCGAGTATCTGACGCGTTTTGTGTTCTTTTGTACAGCAGGTATCTTGGCAGGAGCCATTAACGGCTTCCTCTCCTCTCTGATTGCAAGAATGGACGGAACAGCTGGATATGGTGCGTGGAGATGGTAGGTCCATGATGTTGAGCGCAGCAACAAGTTGATGACTTACAATACTACAGGATCTTTATCATCGAGGGTTGTATCACGATACTCGTCAGTGTGGCTTGCTGGCCGGTCGTTCCACCGTTCCCAGAGAACTGCAATTTCCTCTCACCGGAAGATAAGGCCTTCATGCTAGCTCGCGTAAAGGCTGATGGAGGTCACGTAGCTGATGATGAGATAACGTTCAAGAAGGCCCTGTATTATCTCAGAGACTGGAAGATCTGGGCGGGGTAAGTCAAGCTCATGAGTGACTATGCGCACCGAAACTGACAAATTAATTAGCGTCGTCATGAACTTAGGTGTCACTGAAAATGCGAACTCACTTGCCAACTTCCAGCCTACGATCTTGAAAGGTCTTGGCTATACCGCGACACAGGCACAAGTTCACTCGATACCCGTATATGTTGTCGGCGCCGTTTTTTCGGTTATTTTTGCGTACATGAGCGAGTATTTGCAGCGCCGCTACTACTTTTACATCCTCGGTTGGGCGGTTCTGGCCTCCGGTCTTGCCGTCGAGATCGTCTACCCTGCGAACCCGAAAGTACGCTACATGGGCATGTTCTTCATTGCTTGTGGCTGCTACCTTGCGATGCCAATCTCGATCATCTGGGTTTCAATCAATTCGGGCAGTGGATACAAACGTGCTGTAGCTATCGCGGCTATCATCAACTTTGGTACTGCAGGTGCATTCGTCAGTTCGAACGTTTTCCTATTCAAGGAAGCACCAAAGTTCCACACTGGTTTCAGCACCGGCCTTGGTCTGGCGTGCACAGGAGCTCTGGCTGCCACCATCATGTGGTGGGGTTGCCAAAGAGAGAATAAGACAAGAGACCAAAGGAGGGCTGAATTACCGGATGCGTCGGACAAGAGCATAAAGGAGTTGGGAGATGAGCATCCCGACTTTCGGTTCGTGTTGTAGACTGGTCTTGAGGCTGGTGATACCAGTGATGCTTTTGGACTGCAACGGCATGTTTGGTTCCACAGATAGTCGCTCGGATGCGAATTGATACCGAGAATCCGTTTGATGTGAGAGGTTAGAGCGTAAGGTGTCGGAGTACGAGGTTGATGTGAAACTCGTCATTGTGTTCTCACAGGCGTTCGTGCCTGACTGGAAGAGCGGAGTGGCGGTGTATGGTATGATAGCCGGGGTGTTGGTGATGCCGTCGGCATTCACACCGGGATCCTCTGCATATCTGACTGCAAAAGAGCGCAGGTCAAAGTCTGGGAATTCCTTGCGAGTGAGAATCCAGGATTTCTCGTAGTTACCGTGCATCTAGGGATAGTGGAAACCGTGATGTTCAAAAGCTTGGACGCCATTCCTGAGCAACTCCTATGGATACGCATAAGTGTCGCAATGATCATTAAAGATTGTATATGAGCTAAGAAGCGACTGGTGCGAGCTAAGCAGCGACTTTCAGCCGAGCTGCCATCGCACTTTCTTGTGGCTTTCGCAGCCAAAGACCAGGATCTTGAACGGCAAGATGGTCTGAGCGGACTAGGACATCGACGAGCTCGAGGCAAAGGCTGGGAATATACAGGACGGCTCGACCATAATGATAGGATATGACGGATAACCACTCGGTCCCACCTCATGTAGGGGCTGATATTATCCTGGTCCGACTCGAAAGCTTTTGTAGCCATAAACACCCTCACTTGAGACTGCAAAGCGGTCAGAGGTTGCCTGGACAAGCGAGGCAGTAAGACAAGTGATGAACGGAAGAACCGACAGTCTGTTTTACGTGATTCTTTGATTGGCAGGTTGTCGGCACCTGTTTACTTTCTGTATGCCCAACATCTTGGCTAGGTTGGTGTCGTATCGAATCAATGCACGAGTTGAAGCGAATTTGAAGCCTTCCGTGGAATGATGTTACGAGGATGCCTGGATAAATCGGGTCGCGTTTGACGCGAAACTCGATCTAGATGCTGAGACGCGTCTCTACCGTGGTCGAAGATGGCGTGCGCGTGTCGAGACTAGAAGCACAGACGACTTGACGATCTGATAAGCTCAAAGTTGCAAAAGTCTAATCAGATCGTGACCACAGGTGGGGCGCTTTGTCCGCTACTTCAACTTGTCATGACGCCGGCATCGCTCAGACAACGTCTTTCGGCCAGTCCCTTTCTTATCTGTTGAATGCCTCCTGGCTCCAATGCTGCGACTCTCTGCAGCTACTCCCCACGATGGTGGTCCTAGTTGATCTGGAGGACGACCTCCCTGCGTATCTTGCCCCACACGCATCAACAGTCAGCATCTCGGATGTGAAGCCGTTGCTGCACGACCTGCCGGTCTCGACAGATGATGAGCATGCGAAATCAGTAGATGAGAGGACAAACCCAAACGTCAACGGGTTTTCGGCAGCCCTCAGCTGCTATCCGTGAGCTTGAGCCTGCAGATATGCTCCGTACCATGAGGGTGTGCTAACCACATCAACCATTCAGTATTGTCAGCCAGCTTGCTGGGCAGCTCGATCTGAACACGCTGCATGATCTCTCTCGCACATGCAGGCAGTTTCGCGCCAATCTCCTGGAGTACCGCGACCAGCTTGTTAAACACACGCTGCATTGCTGCTTTGAGGATGACGACACCGACTCGGAGCTGCAGGCGCGGTTCCGCGAGAGGCCGGGTACCCTCCAGTCGTCACGCCATATGACAAGTGGAAAGATTGGAAAGTGCGCGCGAGACATGGTGGGCGAGTGCCAGCGTTGCGCCGTCGTGGTGTGCCGGGTAGGACGTCTTGCGCGAAGAGCTGGTCTGGCGCTGACAAGGTCCAGAACTGCACCATGAAGCCACCACCAACGCCCGCTTTGCGCGCCCGCCATCGACGGATATGTCGCACGTGCAACAAAGCACCTCTGCCGTTGCTCATGGCCGCCACTAAAAGGCGCACGTCGTCTTCAGGCAGCTCGCCTTCGCCACCGTCTTCGCCGAGTCTACGGCCCATCTCTCGGGAGAGTGATGCGCCGCGGGCCTTCACCGCACCTGCTTTCGAGAGAACACCTTGCAACTGCGACAATGTGGTGTGGCTCTGCGCGCCATGTGGCAAGGATCTGAAGAAGGCCGATACCAACTACGTGCGCGGTTGGAGTTGGCGCACGCGTTACAGCCATTATTTGGGTGGCGTAGGCACAGGGGCTGGCGAGGGCGAGCAGGGCGTCGAGTGCGGACGCGGAGCAGACTGCCTGGGTGCTCGTGTTGTTGAGCATGAGACCTGTGAGGCAGAGACGCTGGCTGCATTGGCTGCGCAAGACAGGCGCCATAATACGTCAAACTCGCCTGAAAGGTGGCGAGGTACAAGCTACCTTGCCCAGGAGATGGAGGGCATCGGCGGGGTACTGAAGGTGAAGCACAAGAAGCACACCAGAGTCGGCGAGTGCGTAAAGATGTACGAAGATGAGCGGGAGAAGTCCATACAGTGGCTACCAAGAGAAAACTCCGGGAAGCTGAGGAGTTGGTGCTCGTGGTGTCAAAGAGTGGTGCCTGGTGAAAAGGACAAAGCGGACCCCACTGGGCTGCACCGAGTATGGAGTTCAACTAGCTCAGCGTCGTCGAACGCGTCCAGTTGAGTAATCTGACGTGTTCAACTCCCTGAGATGAAGCACGACGTTTTTCGAGTCGGTGCACGACTGCACGACTGATCGAGTGACCTTAGAGTGCAGGCTACAAGCCTGGCTCATTTCGTTAGCGCGCTTCCCTGTTTGGGACCTTCTGAACTATGCTTCCTTCGGCAGAACGCCGTTGCAACTCTCACTCATGTCCTTGCCGCAACAATACGGCGCTCATCTGGAGTTGCATCAAACAGCCCTTGACGTGTGTGCGGCCCATACCCAGACAGCTCTGCCTACAAGAGTCTCCACCGTCCGGATCGCAAGCATGACGAAACGAAGCAGCCATGGGCATGTCAGAACTTTGTGAAGCCGGTTTTTACTTACTGCTTTTGGCCTTTGTCTATACTTTCCCCCGTCTCCGCTCGTCGTTTGCACGCGTGCGACATCCTGAGCGATCGAGACATGTGCTCCAGTACGTTCATGGTTCACACGCTCAACGAGACTTTAACTATCCGAGGGGTCAATGCCATTCTGTTGACTGGACATGCAGGTTTGAGCCTGGAAGTATACTTACGCATAGTTCTGAGGCATAAGCACAACTTTTTGGTGCGTCTCTAGCCTGAAACGGAGAAGTCTAGTTCCTAGCATTGAGGCATTCAAGACTGCGTCCATGAACATTTCGAACACGAGGCACCCTTTGTGTACACTGTACGTCTGTGCGAGAATTGCTTTTCATGAGAATAATCAGCTCAAATACTTCTTTTAAGAGATTCCTTGTTTCACAGTCACTTTCTTTGTATACATTGTAGATTCACACCCCAACCTCTGAGCGCTGCTCATGCACGTCCAGCAGCCTTTTTCATGTATATAATACTGTGAGTATATCTGCCACTTGGCGATAGACATATTTTTATCACTTCACATTACTAACATGCAACTTAACATTAAACCCCAATCTGCTCGCGTGGGAAACGTCGAGATTCACGACCTTTTTTGCGTCACAGAACTCGACTCTGGTCTGTTTACGGGACCAACTGAATGCCGAAGCCTTGCTGACGGTACATCAAACATCTCTTTGTCTCATACGTCACTTCACGACATTGAAACCCAACTTGCAATCATAGTTCCTTGTATGAACGAAGAGCGTTCTATCCTCGAGGGCGTGCTACGCGGTATTCCCCATGACTGCCTGATCATCTTAGTCTCGAACAGCAATACTGACGTTTACGAAGCCGAGGTCCGGATGCTGACAGAGTTTTGCATAGACACGCAACGAGAAGGAGTTGCTGTTCACCAGCAGGACACAGGCCTCGCGCGTGCTTTCATGGATGCTGGCATGCCACAAATCATTGACAACACATCTGAGCTCCAGCGGCAGGGCCGTGACAGACGAATCCGTAATGGAAAAGGTGAAGCAATGATGATCGGCACAGTCTTCGCGAAACTTGCGAGTAAGCAGTTCGTAGGATTCATCGATGCTGACAATTTCATTCCTGGTGCAGTTCACGAGTACTGTAAAGTGTATGCCGCAGGACTTCACTACGCACTACACGGAACCAACTCTGAACAGATTATTACTGATAGCCAACCGCACGCTATGGTCCGCATTAAGTGGAAGTCAAAGCCCAAGATCGTTGGTAATAAGCTCGTCCCGCAAGAATCTGGACGCTGCTCGAGAGTGGTGAACGAGTGGATGAGCCGCCTGCTCAATTCCATCACTGGCGGGTGTATTGATGATGGCTTTATCAAGACAGCCAACGCAGGTGAGCACGCTATGAGCGTCGATCTAGCCCTGCAGCTTTCCTTCGCCACGGGCTACGCAGTCGAACCTTTCCAGCTCATTGACGCATGGGAGCGATCTAATATCTTTCCTCCCACACCGCCTTCGACCCCCCCTCGGCTTGGCTCGGCGACCCCAGGGTCGGTGACAACGGTACCAATAACGCGAAAAGTGAGCATTCTGCAGATCGAGACGCTCAATCCTCATATCCATGACTTCAGTAAAGGCGAAGTACACATCCAGCGCATGCAGACCCAGGGGCTCGGGACAATTTACAACTCGGGGCTGGTACCGCCAGCTATCAAGGGCGAATTGGAAGAGTACATGAGACAAGAGCTTTCGTTGCAGGTTAGGGAAGGAATGCTGCAACAGGCGCGTGCGTACCCACCAATGGGAAGCATGGATTTTGCCGCCTTTGAAGAGGTATCAAAGACACAGGCCGAAACCTTGCACATGGTAGGTGGATTCCAGGTCTCAGGTGCGTATCCTAGTTTCGGACCTTTTGAAGGTATGCACGTGTAAGATATGAGTATTCCTTTGTGGTACAGTCATTGCGCTTTGGAATGCAGCTCTGCTCTTCCGTGGATATTGAAGCCATACGCTGCATAGTATATATATTGTTGAGCCTTTGAACGAAATGTGCTGAAATGGACGTATCGTAGCTTGCATTGACTATACTGGTCTCATGAAGACCTAATCAAGCGGCTCGCACACGGTTCAAGCCTTGATAAAGTAGAGGCTTCCGAAAAAGTACAGTAATAACCTCCGGTTTCGTTATATAAATTCGTAAACACTTCTGTTTTGACGCAAAAGAGTGTAAATGATTCGAACGGCTCTCCCTAGCACGTCGGTCCCTAACTTCCAACCCGCAGCTCACTTCAGGGTAATATCGTACACCATATTATCGAATGCCATCTGCACTAAAACGCCCGGCAGCAGTCCAGATTTGAGGACTGTGGGCTTTACTTGTATCAAATCACGGAAATCTTCCTCAGGAAACTTGTGGCTTTTGACCGGAACACCACGCAGTGTAACTCCAAGGACCTTCTCAACACCATAATCCGGGTCAAATTTGACCTCCTCGCCATCTGTCTTGGTTCCTGTGTACCTGATCGTACAGTTGATAGCCGGGGCAAAAAGTCCGTTTTGGGTGGCGATGAAACAGCCATCTGCGATGCTCTTCAAGTCGAAAGATTCGACCTTGCTGCCAGTATAATCTAAAAAGATGACTGGTTTTGAAAGGATCCCGCCAGAAAGTCGATAAGGTGCGAAGATGGCGTTCTTGGGTGACGACGCTTGGATGGTGATACTGCCTGATATAGGAGCCCCAAGACCATATCCAGTGTATTGCAAACTATTGTCAAGAATGTGAGCACGATTTTGGAGAAGTTCAGGACACCAAGCTCACAATTTATACGGTTTTGGTGGTTCGATTCCGATAGTCGGGTTGACGTTCTCGATGTCATCGTACTTTTGCAAATTAGACAAAACCAGAGCATTGGTACGTGAATATGGAACGTTACAGTTGTATCAAGGTTGTCTCTATGGTTTTTGATACAGAAATTGTATACATGCAAGGTCTTGAACAGCCTTGCGTGAAGCAGTGAGCTTTGGCTGTGTTGTAGGTACGTCTTCGGGATCCGCTTGAAATATCCGCTTCCGCGGATGCTAGGTGTTGGATAATTTTCCGAAGATTCGCCGCGGTTCGTTCCAGTCCATCCGCTCAGTTTACGCGAGGGCGGTTGAAACCGAAGCAGTTTTTCAGCATGGTACCTTCGCTTAACAAGGAAGTTAAAACTCCCCAAAAGGATGGTAGGAAAGATTCCAGGAACGTAGTCAGCCTCCGTAACGGATGTGGAAGCTACCCGTTTTCTCATGCCTCTGTAGGCGCTGTGTGTTTGGCGAGGGAGAACTGCAAATCATACAGGAATAGCGTGAGCGAGAAACGCACGCATGATCCAGTATTTCTAGTACTGTTAGAAGGAATAGCGTAGAGTACTACAGGCAATGCAAAACAACTCTAGAGAATCCGGGGAAACGGCTTCGAGGTCCAGGTTGTGCTTGAATCACATAGACTCCCAGTCTAAGAAGCTACAGTTATCCAGAGCAGACCCATTGAGACCGTAGAGTAGGTCGTCAACTGTCACGACGGCTTCTGTAGGCTGCGGATACTGACCCTGTGGACCTACACAGGGATGTTCTTGCACCGAGTTTGGGGTTCGCCCATCAGTGTATACACCAGAAGTATCCGAAGAAGGGCCAGGTCCTTGCATGGAAACTGCTGGAGCTATTTCGGTAAGTTGTCTACGGGCTTGTGGAAATGCCTGCAGTATTCGGGTATCTTCCTGCTCTCGGATGAAGCTTTCGAGGATGCCGTCGATATCGGAAGTTTGAAGATTCTCTCCTTCTTCAATCGGTTGACTTGAAGATGTATGTGCGCTGTGGGTTGCGGCATTGGCTCTGTCAAGGTTGTTGCTCTCAGGAACGTCCAGACCTAATCTTTTCATAAGATTTTGAATGACTGCATTTGCACGCCGTACAGCCCAGTTTGTTTCTTGGTTCTCGCGGAACATGCCCAAGCACACCACGAGACTTCTATAGCCGTGCGAGTCAGCTCCCCGTTTTGCGGCAATGCGCACGTGTATCGTGGCTGCCACGTAGGTAGCGTATGAGATTAGGTAGGGAGCTTTCCGTACGCTAAATGCCTTGTCGTACGCGCGCAGGAGCTCGACAATGTTATCTGCGGCTGTCGCACAAGTCTTGAGCGAGCTTACAGAAGTGGCGCGTGAAGTGCTGTAGAGGTGCCCGTCGGTCACAAAAGGTCGGTGAAGAAGTATTGTAAGCACGTTGTACAAGGCACTGGTAGCCCGTCGGTAAGCAGCGAACAAGCGTAGAACTACGAAAGACTTACTGCAAGCTCATGACATGAGGCGGAGGCGTAAAACTAGTCTTTGCATGATGAAAATCAAGATGGTCTGGCAAGTTCTCTCGCCACATTGTCAGTCTTCGGTGAATACGCTGCAGCCTGGTTAAGAGATCTACAGCGCTGGTGTTCGAACTTCTTTCTGTGTAGATACTACTGAGTATCTCGCTTAGAATCACTGAAAGAAGACAAAGTTGTCTGAAGGTGGATACACTGAAAGCTGGAGAGCCTGGATATTGATCGATCTGGGCAGTGTACGCGAAAGGAGCCCAATGTTCGAGCTCTTCGTAAGTATCAAGAAACTTGATAGGTACCAGAGTATCGGATTCCTTGATGCTGACAGGTCGACCTTGATAGAGGCTCTGAATTTTGTCGACGACTGAAATGACGTAAGAAATGGGTATAGTGGTAAAGGAAATGAGCACAACCTACCAAAGGCAGCCCAAAATACGCGTCTTCGAATTTCGTAGTCTTCGTTGGACAGACTTGAAGCACTTACAAGGTCGAGGGTGTCTACATGTAATCCTAGATCAAAGATCATGCGAAATGCAATCCCTGCATACGTCCAAGCTGCACTTCGTTCGTCGCCCAGGGCGAACAGTGAATTAGTCATGACAAGGAGGGCTTGAATAGTGGTGATTTCACTCCGGTCCAGGGCTTCTCCTAGGAGTTGGCGGACGCGTTTTCGAAACTGCCACCCTGCTGTTCGCACATCATCAGCGACCCGGCGAACTTCTTCGTGTCTAGCGGAGAACTTAGCAGCCCCAAAGTAAATAGCGTTGAGAAGAAGCTTTGAGAAACAAGGCCCACCGCAAGCCATATCCCTCATGAAAGCTGGCCGATAGGTGACAAGAAAAGCATGATGCTGACGATTCCAGTGCAAATTCAGCAAGTGCATGCCAAGGTCTGGATCAACTCCATCAAAGTCTAGGGTTTGTCTTCGGAGATTGTATTCTTCAAGCTGACGTTGCCGTGCAGCCTCCGCAACAAGCCCGTTCTCAATCCACTGTTCTGGCATCTTGGGCCGTGTGGTAACACGATGGTCATGGTGGGTATTTTCGTCGAACAACGTGCTGGTCCGGCCGTGGTAGCTTGACACACCCTTTTCGGTCAGGATGCGAGAGACGCTGACCGGCGGTTCAGCACCAGAGATGACATGCGGGATGTCTTCCGTGATCGCAGGACTGGACACGGCAGTCACGGGGACGGGTGGCTGCCGTGCACGGGCATTGGAGGTGTCTCGGCCGCCCTCGTAACTGCAAATCTTGTTGTACGTCTTGCATGCCGCACAAGAGGGCCGTTCCGCGCTGCATTTGATCTGCGGGACTCAGTCACAGTAGCGCGTTCGTGTTCAGGTGTTGACAAACCTTCCTCCGGCGGCAAAAGGCGCAGGCCTCGGCAACGCGTTTGCGCACTCTGCCCGGGACGGACTCGCTATCCCTGTGGCTCATGATGTAGAACCGGTGGCTGTCAGTTGTGGCGCAACTGTTCTTAGACGGCTGCTGGATATGAGCGTCGCAAGAGAAGTCGCGCACACGGGTGCAGGGTGCAGAGTGCATCCGACGGAACGGAGAGCATGTGGGGCGGTGGGGCACACTGGTTCACGGCTATACTGTGCACGGTAACCCTGTTTTGCAACACCACCGCAAGCTGTGAGAGTCAACGCCTAGTACTATTGTCTACATTAGTCCACCGTACATACAGCGCCGTGGACATTGTAAGCCTTTCCTTGCGAGCGTCTTCGCATCTACGCTGCAACCAAGAACGCATCTACAGCCAAACATCAGCGAAACACCTATCAGCTGCCACAGCAGATACAGGTCGCCATGGTATCGACCTCTGGAGACCGCCGCCCATCAGCCGCTGTGGCACTTTCATATAGAGTTTGTTATCGTAAAGTCTACCCTACTAAAATACAATCTATATTTAAGTACTTTATCCACTCCGTATAGGTCTGTAAAAACATCATCAATGTACTGTTTATTACTATGGTCTATTTGCCTGTAGATGTTGATAATCTGCACTTAATATATAGAACTTCTTGATTCTTGACTCTAAGAAATATTAGGGCCCTAATGTTTAACAGCTCTTCTGTGCTCGTTCGCTGCAAGTTGCGTATAGAACTTCCTGGGGCACTTCTTACAGGGGATTTTGGGTGTATCATGTCCAGCACCTCTCATGTGATCGTTCGCTGCACTTGGGGTATTAAAAGTCCTGGCGCACGTCTTACAGCGAATGTTCTCATGTCCGGCAGCTCTCATGTGATCGCTCGCTGCACTTTGGGTATTGAAGGTCCTGGCGCACGTTTTACAGGGGATAGGGTTCCCATGTCTAACGGGTGTCACACGCTGGCTTGCTGCTGGACCTGATGTCGATTTTCCATCGGGGGTTAGACACTCGAGCTGTGATCTGGGGTTGTTAAGCTCCATGTGTCGAATTACTGTTTCCTCTGGTCGGAGTTCTCTGTTCAGACTATTACTCTGTACGTCAAGTGGTGGAGCAGTAGCACAATCTTCTGAAAGTCCCTCTGCCTCCCTCTGCGGTCCTACTGCAGCATTAGCGCCGATGTATCACCAGGCAGAAGATAACTGCTACACTAACCAACTGTCTTTCGGATCGTTTCTTCTACGGTATGAGTCTCAGCCATCGCCGCTGCCGGTATGACCGACAGTACTTCCTTCGCACACGCCGCCGCCGTCGCCGCCGCGTACGGCTGCCACCGCTTGTTCTTGTGCGAGTCAGCGTAGTCGCAGATGCCGCGGATGACCAGACACGGGAAGCTGTCCATCAGGCCCGCCGCCTCCATCTCGAAGCAGAGCACGCCGCCGAGCTCAGCGCTGAGCCGGTCTCTTTCCGCAGCGCTCCGCATCACCTGGTTGCCCGATGCGATCGTGCCGTAGTACACCACCACCTCCTCGCTCTCCCGCGGCCGCCGTGTCTCGTGTCTGTCAACGTCACACTGGTCGCATGTGTACCCTCCGACGTGGTCGTACGCTGCTTCAAAGAGGACGTCAGGCCCCGCCTTAACGCGCTGAAACTCCGCGATGCATTCCAGCTTAGAGACGTGCGTCAAAAGCTGGCCCCGCCCACGCACCTTGCTCGCCCGCACTTTATTTATCGCACCAAGGAGAACCTTTGGCGGAGAGTTCAGCGACCCGGTCCGCTCAAACCCGCTCGGCGTTGTCTTCCCCACATCGTACTGCACCACGCCGCCATGCATCTTATGCGGCTGGCTGACTACCACGTCTCCAAGCCGAACGTCTGCTTCAGCGCTGGGGACGCCTCCGCCAATGCCCACCATCAGCCCGAAGCGGATGGCCTTGAAGGTCGCTCTCATCTGCGTCGCTACTGCCACCGCAGGGTTATTGCCAATGCGACCGGCGGGCAGACACACAATCGCGACGTTGTGTGCACCTATCGAGCCCAGGGCATAAAGGTTCTCGTCGTTGTCGGCTGGGTCGCGCTCGAGGTCGTGGTGCTCTTCGTCGAGCATCTCCTGCGCGGCCGCCAGCTCGATGGGCAGCGCGCAGACCCATCCGATCGTGTACTCGTCACGGCGCAGCTTGCGCGGCATCTGCTCTTACAAGGGAGTAAGAGCTGCTATGAGGCTTGAAGGGTGGTCGCAAGCACTCTTTGCGAAAAGAAAGCGAATGATTGTGGAATGGTGGTCTGCTGGCCAGGCGGCAGCATCTGCTGCTGCTCAGCCTCGTCGCTTGCACAGCGGCCTGCACGCCATAGCCTGTCACCAAGCAGATGTCGCTCGGTAGGCTGAGGCGTGCATGTTCAGTCGGCCCAGCCGTGCACGCAGGCAAGGAGTGCTAGCGGCGAAGGTGGGAAGCTGCATCGGAAAGCCGAAGCGCTTGTTTGAAGCTGCCGCTGTCTGAAGTACCGGCCCGGGCGTCAGTCGCGTGTTGGCGGGTGCGCTTGGCCATGAACTTACTAGCGGAGGCGAAGGTGAGAGCACTCCTCGAATTCTATGAACCATAGTGCAGGGCGTATCCGCATCGATCATGTTGACACAGAAGAAGTCTGATAACATCAGAAAATGAACTGCTGTCAAGACTCTTCCTAGCTTACAACAAGTAGACCCACCGTCTCTCCCACCTGCACCGTTATCGTGTTTCTACCCGTGGCAGTTCAAAGTTGATTACCTCCCTATGTTACCATGATTTAGGGAAGTAGCTATGTTGCTCAACCGGTGTAGTGGGGCCAGGTACCGTAGTTAGTCTAGGAAATTGTTGCTCATCAGGACCGTGGTTCAGAATGCAATTCACAGCTCACCCTTTTCAACGTGCTGCATCCACTTCAACCATGCATTAAATGCTGCAAAACACCACAAAACTCATCCATCGCAACAGTACCATCGATCAGCTACGAATGTCCCTCAGTTCAAAGGTACGCCAAAGGCCGCAACGTGAGAGAGACCGAGGCCATCAAGTCTAAGGTCATCACCGAAGTCCCAACGGCAACCAAGTACCCGGAAGACCACAGTAGTGACACGCCTCAAGTATATAAGGCAATACCGAGAAAATCGATCTCAGCTATCACCGGCACCATGCGCAATTCCGACTGCTTTTTCGAAATAGAACTCACCATGAACACCATGGACACCTATTCTCCGCACCAGTACCCTGAGAAACCCTCAAAATCCATACACACTCTCCTCACCAAGACCCTGCAAGTAGCCCCATACCACGAAAAGATCACCGCCTCTAGGCTCTCCCTCCGCAAGAGGATCTTCAAAGCCTTGAGCAGACTATGCAGTAAACTGCACCGAGCCAAGGTTCTAACCCCGTACTAGCTGCCGAGGCCAGTTAGACAGAAAGAATAGTCTCCAACCTACTATCACATGTACCGGTGAAGGAACTGGTAAAAGAGGCTGATTATGACAGAGATGGTAGAAAGGGTATGGACCTTGAGACCAACGAGGGGATGATAGGAGAGGCATTTTGTGCAATATTTTGCGTGCTATTATGTTTAGAAATACGAAGGTAGATAAGACCGAAATGAACAGGGTCGGCGTGTAGAGTGCTACTATAGTAAGATCGATACCAGGTGGGCTATATCCAGTCGGCAGTGTCACTGGGATTGGTTTTCGGGGACATTTAAATTATGCTAATAATTATCGCAGTCTTCGGATGGGGTAGCACGCCGCTTTAGATGTGTTGGCAAGCGCGCAACTGCCGATACGTGCTGGTGTGCCCGGACGGAGCCGCCACCCAAATTAGACTGCGGAGACCGTTTCGGCCGGATCGACTTCGCGGGCGTTCCTCTAGGATTTTGGCCGATATTTTGAACCCTACTGTGGTTGGAGAGGTAGATGATGTAATAACGGTGACCCTCCAATACTGTTTTGACACGAAAATGCACAAAGAGTGTCCCTTTTACTAGTCACTGTTACGTGGTAGAGGAGGGCGTTTTAGACTGTTCGAAAGTGCGTACAAAAGGTGGCAAAACAGAGTACAAAGTGCTCCCCACTACGGCAGTACTTACCTGTCCGACCACAGTAATCATATTTTAGAGGGGTGCTCGTGATTACTGGAGGGATGCCCGCGAAGTTGCCTATGTAGCCAACCCAACGATCATGCGCTCCACTTTGTTTCTACGACAACATACAGTAGCGACTGATATGATATGTTGAGCTTGCGGTTATGACGGACAGCGAAATGGCTAAACGGATTGTCAATTATGAGCAACAATCCTCCTTTAGCACTGCCCTTCTCGTAGAGAAACTGAGAATCAGCTGAGTAACAGGCCACGTCAAGGACCGTTGCAGTGGTGGCAACTGCACCACTGTTGGAGTTAAACACTACATACATTGAGGCCCCAGTAGTGTTGAAGCCGGAATGCTACCGAGCGTCTGGCAGGTTTTTTGCGTTCATGCAAAACAGCCAACCATTCAAGGAGATTCCACAGCTCTGACCCTACACGCTAACCCTAATACTAACCTAGCCTGTCTTAAGAGGGGCACACAGTATTGCTTATAGGGTGAACACGAACACCTGCCCAAACCTGCTGTTCCTGCCCGAACCTGCTGCTCCGACTCCAAGGATGTGAAACGACGCGCGGGCTAAGAATACTCCGTTAGTATTTTCAAATTTGATGTCGAGGTACAGTGTCTTCTCCTGAAAGGATCGTTAGCCTTCCTTCGCGTGACAACGGTAGGACCAGGCGTAGCAGCCAACCAAATTTTTGTACTGGTTCAAACCCCCAGCACATCCCTTGTCACTGAACTGCAGGCCAACAATCCGTACAGGGGGAGACACTGTATATATTCAATGGAGTCCTCACGAACATCGTTTATACAACAGGCACAGTACCTTGACAACAATATTCCATACTCATCAGCATGTTCAACCTGAAGCTCGTTGTTCTGGCAGTTGCTGCCGCTGGCTCGTCCTATGCGGCACCAACCGCCGAAAATCTCTCCTTATACGATACCTGCTCCAACGTCCACTGGTCAAACAACTTGCTTGTCGGAGACTGCCTTACTACGGCCGGCGGATCGACTCGTATCACCAGCTCTATTGATCTGAACGACAAGATCACGAACGATCAGGGCACCATGAGGGTAAGCTCTTTACCAGACTTGCGACGAATGCACTGACCTCTTCTCAGTGGAGCTCCACTGGCAACTTTTTATCCTCATGTACAGCATGCTATGTCCTAACAGTAATGGAGCTCAACTGCTATTGCAGGTTCCCTGGGGGCGACTCGTTTCAGTCATTGATAAACCTCCGTTAGTCTGACTGCCTTCCCCTCAACACAAAGCTAACCCTGCTCAGAGCAACACATTTTCAATAACGCCGGCACACTCGTCAGCGATCTATGAGTGTAGAAGCGTAGGAGGAGAAGGGGTCTTGTAAGAAGCTGGGTGGAAGGGCTGAGCGGTGAAAGCTGTGCCGCTGTGGGATGCGAATAGTTCATAATTGGATAGGTTGAGTGATGTACATTTTCTACCAACCAATAATCAGGTGTTTGAGTATGCAATCAAGTCGCAATTCCAGAAGTTGATGCTGAAACTGAGTGTTGTGGATTTCTTTTGGGATGATGCTAGTGTGCAAGAATGTGAGCGCCAGGGCAACTCGTGCACCGAAGTTCCCCAATCGCTCGCAGCAAAGCGCAAAAATATGCAAGATGAATCAAATCTTCCAGTCCGAAGAGTTTGTAGACTTTGTATCGTGGTCGGATGTTGCATGTCTGAACTTTGCGGAGCTGAAGTTGGCAGGGAGCTAGCGAAGTCGGGGTTGTGTTCCCGTGTCACAACTTCTTCGGGGAGTTAGGTACACCCAAACTCCGGGAAGGCGCAACCGAGCTCCTGCACGCAGCAAAAAGCTGCACAAAACCGTATCCAGCTCACTGCGATGCAATTGATGATCCAAGGAGCGTTTGACGTTTGGATTAGGGTTGATCCCATTCTCAGCCCAAAATCTTACGATAGTAACTATTGTACGTGACTCTATAGCCTTACCTCTGTTAGGCTCTAAGGCTAGAAGCGGGCGTTAGGTATCTCTAGGTGTTGGGTGCACATGCGCGGTACTGGTACAAAAGAGGGCCAAAGCAAAATCAGGGTTGGCACGCCAACCTGTCTCGATACAGATGGGCATCGTATACTAGGGCTGCCTCAGTTTAAAGCCTTGGGATTGGGCTCAGAGCCCTGAGATAGGGTAATATGTAGTATGCCTTGGTCGTAAGTCTTTCACGCGTTGTGTTGTTGAGACATTAAGGTAATAGTTTGGCATTAACCAGCCAAAAGTTTGGAGAATGCGCCGCTCGGGGGTAAGCCACGTTATTGCCACTACTCAATCTTCTGACTATTGGTGCCTGCAAATATGTGCGCACCCCCCTTGGATTTGGAAGATAACAATCATAAATGCGTCATAGACCAGCGAGAGAACCTAACTGGCTAGCTATAGCTGGTTGACAGTGAAGTGACAGATTGGGTGACAGCATGCAGGGCAAAACGTGACAACCACAAGAAATCAGCCAATAATCTACCTGTCTGCGTCTATAGTTTGTGTTGATGACTTCATAATTTGTGTTGATACATCACCGTACCAAATTTGGGGGGGTGCGCACATTTATGCAGTGGTTATACTGGTCGGGAGCGAAACTATGAAGTAACTTCTAACCCCTTTAGACAGCCTTGATCTGTGTAGTCCTTTAGCTGTTTACAGTAACTTAGCATGCCTTCGCCCCAGGGAGCACCTCGAGCAGCCTTGATCTGATCTGCGATCTCGGTCCGCTTATCATTATCGCCCTCGTTGTTGAGAAAGCCGGGAGTGCATCCAAGTACACCAATATACCACCCAGCTCTCGCCAAGATCTCAGCTGACCAAGCTTCTTCGGCCTCTGCTGTGACCTCAAGCGTGAGTTTGTCACCAACGCCATTGCCGTCCTCTCGTTCTGCCTTGGACAAGATGTTGGCAATATGCGAAGCTTGCGTGTCAAGAACATATCGGATGTTCACCGTGACTCCACCTTGCGAGGCTCCAAGGAAGAACAGGTTGGGAAAATCGTGTGTTGCGATGCCATGGAGTGTTGAAGCACCTTTCTGAGTCCACTTCTCATCAATAGACAGATGGTCACGTCCGAAGATCTCCATGCCCGCTCGGTAAGCCGGACTGCCGCTCCCAGCCAAAGGCGAAGCGAAGCCCGTGCTCAATACCAGCACGTCCACGGGATACTCGGTACCACCACTCACAACGGCGTTCTCGGTAAGCCTGTCGATTCCCTTACCGTTGGTATCCACAAGCTGAACGTTGGGCAGGTTGAAAGCGGGTAAGTAGTCGTCGTGGAACGTGGGTGTCTTGCACCAGACGGGGTACCAGGCTTTTAGTTTCTCGGCCGTGGCCTTGTCTTTGACAATCTCGTCCACGCGCGCACGAACCCTCTCCGAACGTTCTACGTCCCACTCATGCATACGCACCACATGTTCAGGCATCTTGTCCAGGGCGACGATACCTGGCGAACCGAAGGCTGCAGCATATGCTGGCATGCGTGTCCAAGAGTCGTTTACCAGATTGTCTCCATTGGGCGTGTTCATCTGGTAAGAGATCAAATTCTCCGACCGTTCCTTCTGCCATCCCTTCTTGGCGGTCATTTTCTCCCATTCGAGCGGATCCGTATCCTTTTGACCACGTACGTCAACATTCGAGGGAGTACGTTGGAAAACGTAGAGCTCCTTTGCCCACTTAGCGAGCTGCGGTACCACCTGAATGGCGGTCGCTCCCGTTCCGATGATGCCAACTCGCTTGTCCTTCAACTTTTCGAGCGTCCAGTCGTTAGGACCGCCTCCAGTGACATTGTAATCCCATCGTGCTGCGTGGAAAATCTTGTTGTTGAAATCGTTCAGCCCTGGCACGTTCGGCATGTGCGGATCGTTTAGTGCCCCCGAGGCTGACAAGAGGTACTGTGCCTTTGCGACGACATCCCTAGCATTTTCCTTTCCTAAGGGCCCCCTATTCTCTGTTATCCGGACTTTCCATCTTTTCTCAGCCTCGCTCCAATCTGCGCTCTGGACTTTTGCGCGGAATAGACACTTGTCTTGCAGATGCCACATCTCTGCAATCCTCTCTGCCTGTTCTCTTAGCTCCGGCCCATGAGAGTATTTCTGTCGCGGCATGTAGCCCGTCTCCTCCAGCAATGGCATATAAACGTAGCTTTCGATGTCACACATGAGCCCGGGATAACGATTCCAGTACCACGTACCCCCGAATCCGCCGGCATGGTCTACAAGGCGAATATCGTCGGCAGAGAATCCCGCTTGGATCAAGCGTACGGCCAGCAACAAACCACCGTAGCCAGCTCCAAGGATAAGGAATTTGACAGTCGCACCGGACGGCAACGGGGAAGATAGGGCGTTGAGACGCTCATGGTCGACCCATGGGTCATTTGCCAAGTGGGAAAATCGAGCGGTCTCGGAAACCTTTATGAACTGTGCTGCGCCTTCAGATCGAAGCCGCTTGTTGCGCTCTTCGATATATTTGGCCCGCGTGACGGGATCGATAGCTGCAACGCCAGGAGCATCGGAGAAAGCCATGGCTCAAAGGCGTGCTTGTGTATAATGTGATGGGCAGAAGTGTTGGGTAGGAGAGATAAAGCAATGATTTATCCGAATGCATTTGCCTGAGACAGCAAATTTGCCCAAATACTATTTTGGCAGAAATGGTGCCTTTATGACAGAGTGACGGAACGACTGAGCGACTGCTGAAATCCACCCGGCGCCCACGTGTTCAAGTCAAACTTTTCTTTTTCCGACGATCGCTCACAGCTCTTGGATGACAGGCCGAGATTTCTCCATATTGTCTATACCGTGTAGGCGGGCATACAATACCGGGGTAGTATGACTGAATTTTTGATCAGGGGCATTTTCCGGAGGTATAAGCGGGGTACCTGAACGGACTGAAGATACGAGTTCCCACACCCAGAGTATTTCTCTTCATTGAGTGCAAGCAACTCTCATTCTCAGTCCGTTCGCGAGTTTCTGTGCTTCCCTAGGTATAGATCTACTAGGTGCCGAGTGTTTGCACACGATTTCGTCTTGGAAGAGGCAGCAATTAAGCTCCCGTCATGACATGGGGGGATTCGACTTCAAGTCTCCGACTGCATGTTACAATAGCCCGGGTTCCTCCGCCGAGTTGGCTCTTTCGGCTGGTGGATAATGGATGCGGGATGACACGACTCACTACTTCCACTTAGCGTCCACTAGACGCATCTGATAACCTTAAAACAACATTGTGCCGCAGGCGCAATACTTGGCGCGTCGGGCTTACATGCTGCCGATGCGCGGTGTTTACTGCTACGAATCAGAGCTGCAAGGCCATAGCGTGATCGTTTCAGAGTGGAGTCATGCGGATACATATGTGGGATGACGTGGTAGACCCACGCTGAAATTTTCATCTGATAACGACTGATCTTTCGTAGCGCGAACACGACACATTGTACCCATGCACCGTGTTCCACTAGGATCGCGAGTTGACCTACAGCTCAAGATCTTGGCAGAGGAGTCCAGGGTTATGACCAAGTGTGCGTGAGGGATGCAAACCGCTACCCGCTTTTGTTTTCCTCCCCTGCGACGAAAGGAGGCAATCTGTAGGCGTAAGGCTAGACAGTACACGATGTTTCTCATCCCAATTACGTACTTCCAATAAGTCGCTTGTCCAACCACCTTTGCGATTGAACTATCAGACCGCCCCTAAGACTCGCATCGCATACGGCACGTAGGAGTACGTGCCCCTTCCAGGTTGATGATTGCTGTGCCTCTCAGTCATCCTCCAACGACGGCAACATTAGTGGAACAGAAGCTTGAAAGAGGCTAATAAGGTCCGAATACATTAGATGGATATTGGACAGCTGTAAACGGCAGATTTGTTCAGATACGACACTCGATCCACAATTCCTTTCCGACTGTCACCGAGAAGGTCTGGCCACATCGGGCTCGAGTAAGAAGCCTACAATGAATGAACACTTTTACGCCTTGACGCGGCCTTTGTACCTCTCGATGTAATATGATGTATGTTGCAATTGATGGCGCTGAGCTACAAAGCGCTGTCCCCGTTGGCTCTAGGACATAGCAAAGCCGACCTCTTGCCGACCTGACAATATTGAGTAGCGATAGTGTCCATATCTCTTTCATACAGATCATGGTAGCAGCCTCCCAACAAATACACTACAGCATTTGATGGAGAGCATTCACGCGATAACTCTCACTCCGCTGGACAAGATCTCCATGTTTCCCTTGGTCTACAACCTTGCCTTCCTCAATGAGGAAAATTACATCAGCCTTTGCGATAGTGCGAAGCCTGTGTGCAATGGTGATAACGGTCATGCCTTGGCTTCTAACCGCTTGTTCTAGGCCTAACTCCAGCGCTTTCTCGCTTTCAGCGTCAAGGGCACTAGTACTCTCGTCAAGCAGCAAGAGGCGAGGTCTACGCACAAGAGCGCGTGCAATGGAAAGACGCTGCCTCTGACCTCCAGATAATTGCGAGCCATTGGCACCACAGTCCGTGTCATAACCTTGCGGAAAGCCCATAATAGTCTCGTGGATGTTCGCGAGGTTGCACGCCTCGTGTAGCTCGTCATCAGTAGGGCTGTGGCCTGGCCGGGCACCAAGCGACAAATTGAAGCGTATGCTTCCCTGGAAGAGAACGTTTGCTTGTGGTACGTACGCTATTTCGTCCCGAAATGAGGTACCGTGGTAGCGCGATATATCAAGGCCGTTCATTGTAATTGCTCCTGTCGTTGGAGAGTAGAATCGTTCTAGGAGAGCAAAGACTGTACTTTTTCCAGCTCCAGAAGGACCTACTAGAGCACAAAACTGTCCTGGTTGTATAGAAAAGGACAAGCCATTCAAGACTGGGATATTGGGTCGGGCTGGATATGAGAACGTGATGTCACGGAACTCGACTGCAGAACCGCCGTGAGACGGTTGCGATAGAATGGTGCCAGACAGCGCTTCAACATCCTTTTTCTCGTCTCCGAAGCCAGTGGATGCATTAGACGATCCCCCAGATAAAGTGTCGGAAGAGATATGGTCGGGAAGTTCCAGAACTCCACAAATACGACCCATGGCGCCTTTAGCTTTTGAAATTTCGGGTGCCAGTGTAAACAACTGACCCCAAAGCTGCGCAGAGACGAGCATTGCCACGTTGATAATGAAGAATTCAGTCTGAGTTGCTCTGCCCTCAAAGATGAGCTTGGACCCCCACCAGTATATCAGAGCGTAGATGGGGCCGCTAGTCGAATTTGCAACGGCGAGCCAAACGTTTGACTTGAAGCATTGGATAATCATCTCCTTCCGTGGACCTTCTAGCGAGCGATGATATGTTTGAACAATCTCCTCTTCAATGGACAAGGCGGCAACGGTACGGATGTTGTGAACAGCATCAACGGTAACGGCTATTGATGCGGAGAACGCACTGGCGTGTTTTTGCGCAAAGCGTGAGATCGACCGCAATTGCATAAAGCCAGAGCCAAGAAGAAGCGGAACCGTGACCAATGCCACCACAGCGATTCTCCAATTGAGGATGTGCGAAAGTATAAGGGCTGCAAGGAAGTTGACACACACAGCGAACACCGTTCCAGCAATAGAGCCGCTGAATCCTGCGAGAAGATTTCCGTCTTTAGTGATGTATTCGAGTAGTTGAGAAGGACTGCGGTTATTGGACTCGTGCCATTGCAGAGGCTGTTCAAGAAGTGTGTGGAGAGAAAGCCCGCGGACCTTATAGAGAAGTCTTTCGGATAGTAGGCCAAACGCCCCCCAGCTCAGGAAATGCGCGAAAAACTCAACGACGGCAAGCATGAAGTACATTCCGGACAACAGGCGTCCACGAGAGCGAATGTAATCCGGTTGGTTGCAAGGCGATAGGGAGCTCATGATATTACCGAATATCAAACCGGACGCAGTATAAGTACCGCCGACGATGGTTGCTGCAAAGAAAGCAAGCATGAGCAATAGGACGTAAGGTCGCACGAGGGGCCAGAGGGTTGACAAGATGGAGCGAGACATGATGTCGCAGTCATGACCTTCAACGGGAGCATCGTTGGTCTTAGCACTGTCGTCTCCAGAAGCCTCATTCCTAGAGACTTCCTGAGGCTGTTCTAGTATGGCATCAATATCGTTGTCTGGTTCAGTGGTATGAGATTGTGGTCCAGCGTTCTCGCTGTGCTTGACAGATTGCAAACGAATCATGTCTGCGTAAGACCCGTCGCGAGCTATCAGCTCATCGTGAGTGCCCTGCTCAATGATTTCACCTTGTCTCATGACAATGATTTTGGAAGCGTCTCGGATTGTGGACAGACGGTGGGCGATGGATATGACAGTTCGACCATGGGAAGCCTTGTTGATAGCGGCTTGGATCCTGAGTTCGCTAGCAGAGTCTAGGGCTGCGGTTGCCTCATCCAGGATTAAGATTTTAGGGTCGCGCACAAGAGCTCGAGCCAATGCGATGCGTTGCTTTTGACCACCGCTGAGAAGATCACCGCTAGATCCGACTGAAGTGGCCAGCCCTGACTCAAGGCGGTCGATAAAGTTGGCTGCATCGGCAAGCCTTGTAGCATTTTGCACAAGCTGAATAATCTCACAGACTTCTGGTCCCGCTTTCTCGGCACATTTTGTCATATCTTCGCCAGATCTCACTCGCTCGGCTAGGAGAGATAGAGCGTCTGATAACAAGATCCGTTGCAATCGCGAGTGAGCTTGGGCATTCACGAGACCCAGCGCGACATTTTCCAAGATCGAACGAGGCAAAAGAGAGGGTTCTTGGGGGACCAGACCAATAAGACCCCTCAAGCCTTTTACATTCAAACACTTGATGTCTGTTCCATCAAGCATCACTGATCCGGTATTGGGGTCATAAAAGCGAGTGAGAAGGCCAGCAATGGTTGATTTTCCACTTCCCGAAAGACCAACAATGGCAGTGAGCTTCTCAGCTTCACACTGAAGTGAGACGTCTTTGAGGACCGAATGTTCGGGTCTTGAAGGGTAGGTGAACGAAATATGACGTAGCTCGATTGTGCCATTGACCTCTGAGGGTTTGTCGCCAGCAGAAGACGTGCTGTCGATGGAGGGCTCCTGGTCGATCTCTTTTCGTAGTCGATTGAATGCAGCCACAGCGCCCCCGAAAATGGGAAGCAGCGGAGCCACTTGACTTAAAACAATTGCACCTATCAATTGTTAGAAATTGGATGTTTGGGCCCTTGGGAAGTACCTACCATCCACGAGAATAAAAATGACGGTGTATGTATCTCCGACTGTCATACCCCCGGTACCCGCCTCTATGAAAGACGCCACCTTCCTGCTCCCTTGCCAGTAGGCAAGAGCATTCCCAGCGTAGGCAATGAAGTACAAAGTCCCGCCCTGAATAGCAGCGGCAACTGCTTTACGGATACCCTGTGTCCTTGCGCTGCTGAGATGACCCTTGAACTTTTCCTCGAGCTTGGTGCTAGCTCCAAGAGCGTGTACAAGACCGATATGGTTCAATCCTTCAGAGGCAATGGCGCTGGCTGACGAGAAGTAGCCCGATACGTTGGCTGTGTACTTCTGGACATAGTGCCCCCCGACGATAGCCATCAACAAATAGGCGGGGATAAGGGATAATAACATGGCGGCGAGCTCGTAATCCTTAATGAAGGCGATGATGTATGCTGTGACACAGAAAGAAACGCATGTGAGGAAGATGCCGACTTTCTCGCAGGTTCCCGATTCGATAGCTTGAATGTCGCCATTGAGACGCGAGGAGACCTCTCCAGCTTGGCGATTGTCGAAGGACAAGACATCCTGGCGTAAGAGACTGCGAAGGTAACGATCGCGGATACGCTGAGCCAGCCTTTGGGATACAAGGTTCCAGCAAACTATGTGTGTATATGTCAGAAAGAACAAGGCCACGGAGATGTACACAAGCAGGAGGATATTGTCAATGATGCTGTCCATTGTGCCAGATGCTGAGGCGGCTTGGCTGTCGCATGCCGCATCATTGAGATCATCAACGAGCTGACCCATAACAATTCCGATCAGTGGAAAGGGAACGCCTGCAGCCACGGATGCAAATAGACCCAAGCAGATGCATAGTTTGTCGACCCATGTTGGCTCAGCATAGAGCAATAGTTGTATGAAACCGAAGAAGGACTCAATGGAGCGTTTGGAGGGTTTCATGACACGCATGATGCACGCACGCAAGGGCAGGATAAGTTCCTGGGACAGAAACCAAGGATGAACAAGACACAGAACTGTCGTGAAAAGTTCTAAGAGGTGCAGCGCGTACCAAGACAGCACAGGAGCCGTGACACCTTCGCGCGGCGCGTGCCGTGCGAAACAGGCATAGCTAACTTGGCGAGCGCATACGATGCAGATCAACGAGAGCTCACGTGGACAGACGTAACGTGTGAGGCGCGGCGATGCTGAATGGTGGATGTTGCCGGAATAAGGTGGATACATCAGTTCGGGGCAAAGCCGGAGATGCAATGATTATCCACGCCCAGACCGGCTAGCAGCATCAGATAAAATTTTCCATTGCATTGTGCTAGCCACCACCCTTGCTTTCGGCCGGTAACTGTTATGCGCCCTGCGGTATTCTGCCGCGCTATATCCCCGCCCACACCCTTCTTTTCTAGCCATAGCGGTTGCTATCTTACGCAGAGTAGATATATTTACTTTTGTTATCAATTTAGGTTTCGCATGTGCGCAGGTATAACCGCTGCATAAATGTGCGCACCCCCCCAAATTTGGTACGGTGATTTATCAACACAAACTATAGACGCGGGCAGGTAGACTATTGGCTGATTTCTTGTGGTTGTCACGTTTTGCTCTGCATGCTGTCACCCAATCTGTCACTTCACTGTTAACCAGCTATAGCTAGCCAGTTAGATTCTCTCGCTTGTCTATGACGCACTCATGATTGTTGTCTTCCAAATCCAAGGGGGGTGCGCACATTTTTGCAGGCACCAATAAGTCTTATATTTACATACACAATATCTAGATTTGCGCAACGCCTTCCTTTTTGCTAGTAAAAGAGCTAAACAGTAGATCTTGTTCAGACAGAGATATCCGCTTCTAGATTATATATTATCATTATCTTCTTCTTCTTCATTCTCTCCGCCCTCCTCCCCCTCGACGCTTCTCTCCGCCGCCTCGATCAACGCCTCCCGTGCCTCTCGCTGCCGGCGGGTGAAACAATACTCCGGACTCTTCTACACGTGCTCCCGTTGTGTTTGTGCAGAAACATCAACATCTGCCGCTGCAGCTGTATGTGGTTGCTAATTGACTTCTTGTCCATGTATGGCTGCAACGGCTGGAACCGTGTCTGGTGCTTCTCTGTCTGGATCGTCTCTAACCGCTTAGACACAGTGATCTGGTAGGTGACGGACGCTTGACTGAACCGGCGATAATCTCTCTATAGCCGTCCACATCGCTACCTCTACGGGCTCGGCCTGCTGTTCCTGCCTGGAATCCGGCTCTGCCACCGGTTCGTTGATGCACGCCACTCAGGCCGCTCTATGCCCACCGAATACGGCAACCACTGCGTCCGCTTCAATCACAGATTTACCTCGTCTCTCTCTTCCTTCTGGATGGTGTTTTGCGTCCGCATCTCGACGTTGGCCCACGCCTTGGCTATCTGCTCGCTCACCTGCGCCTTTGCTGCGTGACCATCTAGCACGACGTCTGGGCCACTGTCGTCAGGCTGCTCAACCTCAAAGTAAGGCGACCCTGGGCCCTGGACCAACGACCGCGGGAGATGGAATCTTCTAGAACTTTTGGTGATGCGCTCTTGTATCTCTGCCTTCCCTACCCAGCTTGGACGACCTTCCTTTTCTGCTACTAACTAGCTGTGGGTCTTTTGCTAATGCTTTCTTATTGCCTCTGCGCTTTGTAATATCTAACAGCAATGGTCTGCGTCTACCTAACACATAGACCCGTCCACGTAAACCAGCAACTAATGTACAGGCTAAATAGCCTAGCTCAGCACTTCTAATTCTTCTGCATATTGAATCAATCTAGCTTAACTACTTACGTCTTCTGCTGCTAACTCGGCTTGCTTCTGGCTGATACAATAACGCTGCAAATGAATCCTGACCTGTCTAGGGAAAACACTGTGTCTGCACTCTCTGCAAATTGCCAACGCGTACTCAACCAGATGCTTAAAATACTCGTCTGCAACGCTATCCTCTGTCATGATTGCTGCCGAACAGTGAACTGTAGGTAAAGGCCGACAATTAGCGACACGGGGTTGTGCTGGCACACTACAAGTTACTAATAATTGTTTGCATCTTACTATACTTAACTACGGCCTACATGTTATGTATTGCATTGTGGATGCGCCCTAACTCTTGTATATGTGATAGAACTACACGCGTGGTTAACGTTTGTGATCGCTGGTTGTTATATCGGAACGTCTTCGAACCTAGTCGCTTGAGTTCTCCCAACCTCACCAACCTTGTCCCAAGAGGGTTGCCTGAACAGAGTAGAAACACGATTTGCCACACCCGGGGTTTTCTTCTTGTAAAAGATCACTAGATGCTCAGTACAAGCAGCTAGTATCTCTACTCGAATCAGGCAACCCCCTTGTCTCAACCTCTGACCCGAAACACTAACGCACTTACTGTAACTATGCATGCCGTGGGGATACAATTTGGCTAGAGCATATAGCTCGATGCGCTGATTCTGTGGTCCGCATTCAGTATAAGATGTTTGCACATTGCGTTGTGATGGCGTCATTATAGTCACACTGCGCGAAACTGGACCGCTCGCTTGGGTTGGACCACTCGCATAAGATCTAGGTTAGTTTTATTTACATTGGGCAATATTAGCTGCTACATTCTGTTAGCTATGCTACTGCACTTATATTAAGTGTGAATAAAGCAATTGCTATTTGCGTTATAGGACGGAACGTTCTAAAATTCAAGCTAGCTCTGCCTCAATAACACTTTCCACAGAGTGAGGTGGCCTCCAGATGTTAAGCACCTTTAATCCCGCACTCTCTACCAGCGCCTGCCACTCAGCCTCCGTCCTCTCCTTCGCACCAAGGCACGCCATCATGGTGACATCGGACGTTGTCACACGAGCGAGCGGCTTCACAGAGCTGACCAAGCTTTCGTGAATGAGAAGCTTCGAGTATCCGGGTTCCATAGCTTCGGCAAGGTGAGAAAGGATCTGCTTCGCCTGTGTGTCTTCCCAGTCGTGCAGCACGTTGTGCATGAAGTAGACAAGGGCGCCTTTCACGGGCTGTGGTTCAAAAAAGTCATGAGGGTGGATAGAGATGGTGTCGTCAATAGTCAACTCCTTGAGAATATCTGGCAGGTCTTGGAGCACTAGACTGCCCTCAGGGATACTAGGGTGGCGCAAATGGAATTTGGTCAGGTCGTGGCCCTTGCTCCCACCGACATCGACAACTAGGGGCCGGTCAGGCTTGAACTCTTTCACAAGAGTCTCAGTTGGGTAAATTTCAACCCAGGGCGTCAAGTTGTGCTTGGAGTGGCTCTCCATGGCATCATTGAATTCCCTTGCGGCGACAGGGTTCGCGCCAAGGGACTGGAACAGATTTTCATTTGAGCCTCTCATGAACTGCCAGTTGCAGTCGTTGGGGTTAGTAGGGACCTTGTATCCTGTCTTCTTGAGGTAGGTTGGCAAAGTCCTGAACATGGGAGAATTGACGAAGCCATAAAATTCACCATAGACGTTGGCGAGGGCCTGATCCTCAGCGAGAGCGCGTACCCACGGTGTAGGCTTATAGGTATCCTCGGCGGTCTCAATGGCAAGGTTCTGCCCAGAAATCTGCCGAATCATGCGTCCTGCATTGCGGTCAGAATGCTCTTCATGAGAGAAGCAGAGCAAATATGTAACCTACGGATAAGCACTACATCGGCATTCGTTAATTCGGCCAGTTCCGCGCAAGTCTTCTCTCCGCCTCCGGTTTCGATCCATTTGCTGAAGACACCCGCGTCAATCAACGTCTTGACGCATGCATTGGTGGCCGGGTTGACCCAACAGTGCTGCCAAACAATGTCCCACGGCTTGTGTACTTTGCTTAAGGCCAGGGTCAGCGCGTCCATGGCACGGACGCGCTCTGCTTCGTTAACAAATGAGTTGGCGTCGAGGCCCTCCAGGGCTCCGATTAGGTGGTCTGCTGATGCCATGTTGGGAATAGGAATTAGGAACAACAGAAACGACAAGCGGTCTGCTGTTTGACAAAGGGGAATGTTCTTATCTACCGTAAAATTCTGGCCATATCTACCGGTCGACTAGAGGGTCTCAAATACTATAGTAGTTAGCACACTGCTTGTAATAGACAAGCGCGTACTAAAATCCATTTTTCCTAGACCTCTGTACTTTTCCTAATACGCAATTTGTCCTCAACGACCCTATGTCAAACTTCTACGGTACCATTTGGTCACGCGGCTACTTCATAGAGTAATTAGTCCCGAATCACATTGAAAAAGCCGCACGAATTGATGCCATGCGGGTTGTATTGGTTAGCACTGATCAGTTGAGGACACGGTATCTGAAATTGGGGTGAGCAAGGATATGTTAGGGGTAGACCCACCTGTTGGACCACTCACGTACTTCTCACGCCACTTTTGGCATGTCGTGCTTGGCATGCAGCCCCTCGGACTCATGCGAGCGACTTTGACAGGACCTACCGGGTTAGTGTCTATTGTAGCAGTTGAACTTTCGGTTTGCTAATTATTCTATATTAAGGACTTGAAACAACGTTCTCACTAAGGGAAAGTGAGACTTCCTGTAGGAATATGAAATTCAATGTTGCTTTTGGTTCTGGCTCAAATTGTCCTCTTTCACAGTTCCTCACCTAGATAATTTTAGCTCAACAATATCATGTCAACAACACCAAGCTTGCCCAATCAGATCATCACGACAACGCTACTGCCCGATCGCGCGCATAGATGCCTAGACGAAGTACTGACCCCCACACTGATACCAAGCTACGCGTCACAATCGTCAATTGGCTTCGCCCGTCGCTCACCCTTTGCGCTCGTGGTCACCTTAAACTCAAGCGTCTTGTGGATCTGGTCCGAACCGTGGTAAATGAGCGGGATGTCATCGATGCTTTCACCTGTGTGGCTTGATGTTCTCTCCTCGTCATCCAAGTGATGCCCTTGAAGTTTATCCCATCTTCCGCTAGTGCTGGATACCACACAATGGGTGGCGCTGCTGCGTCGTTCCTGGCTGGTGGTCCTATTGCCATTGCCACCGCCACTGAGAGTCCGAACTTTGACTCTGGCCAAGCGGAAGAGCGGGCCCAGTGTGGGCAAAGAGGAGCATACCACGAGAATACAACCCTCTCCTAGACCGAGTATATCAAGAAGCGGGACCGGGTCTAACAAAGTTAGTTCTGCGCTGGTGGGGTGAATAACTCACAAGTCGGGTTCTCAGCCAGTACTACAAAAATTTCTCCAAAGATTGTGAGTTTGTAGATGGTGAGAATGAAGGCCAGAATACTGAGGCCCAGCGCGAGTGAGACCAGGATGCGGTTCTTGAGTGGCATGTTGAGGCGCATAATGAATGGAATCGGGTACATTGCGAAGAATACATCTAGGAAGGCGGAGTAGGCTGAAGTGAAATAGCCCAAATCTGACATGACCTTGGTACTGGCACATTTTCCGCCTGGTATGGTTCTGTTCCAGCCGAATTCGACCGGATCGCATTGCTTGTACCACCAGACCGAGGTAGCCAATATACAGGCCTGGGAGCTGAGCGCGAGGCCCCAAAATAGTATCGTCGTCTTAAAGCCGTAGTTCAGAATGCGCTTGAGAGTAGCAATAATGGCAAACTTGGGTAGCGAAAACGTCCATATCAGTACCGAACTGATAATTACATTCCACTTGAGAGCTCGCGGTATCAATGGGGGATCAATGGCCTCCATTCTTCGTCCAAGACCGTACTGGGTGCCGATTGTGATCAGGATGCAGGTGACGAGCATCACAACGACGCAGAATACGGTAATATAGTCGTCCATTCCAAGGCCACTGCCTTTGCTAAATATGCGAGTGCCGACTCTCAACGCCACGAAGACTACAAGACAGTTAGCTGCCATTCAGCGCAACATAAGAGGGCTACTCGCAAGCTGTGACTACGAACATAGACCAGCAAGCCCTATCAGCGATGGTGCCATAGTCTTCCACGTCCCACAATTCCATGATGTTGATGATTGGTGTTGCAGAGGTTTGGAGAACCTGAGAAGAACGTCAGACGAACTTTAGACCTTCCTGGCGCAATAAAGTGGGCTCATTGTCAAATACTGCCGTGGGATGCGGCGTAGGATGCGGCGTAGGATGCGGCGTAGCACGGAGCGTAGGATGCGGCGTAGCATGGGGCGAAGGATGCGTGCCAAATTACGGTCAGGATCCTTTGCTAGACCTATGAAGTATAGGTCTTTGCGACATAGCTGGCTTGTGTCTTGTAGATTTTTTATGAATACTGTGTACAGAAGGTTGACAGGTAACCGGAAACTCCTACAAGAGAAAACAACTAGAAAATCAGCTAATTAGGGAGGTGGAGTCATGGGGGAAGTTGCGACGTAGTAAGTGCTGGGAACTCAACAGCGTTTTAAGGGTTCGTTACCGGCCACACAACCTAGTTAGCTCTGTTTTAGGTCAGCTTATTACAAATCTAACAAAGATACGAGGCATGCTCCCGTGTTGCAAAAATAGCACATAGAAGTTGTTAAGCTCCATTAGAGGCAGAGAGGTTATGTAGTAGAAGAAGAAGAAGAAGAAGAAGAAGAAGAAGAATTTTTTTTTAGAGTAACTCTAGCTTTTAGACACTTTTTCTATAGGTATGTCTATATATTATATATAGCAAACTAGTCTTTACATAAGGCGCCTTCTTATTTCTTAGTATAGGCTTTACTAGTGCCTTTAATATTCTACTATAGGCAGTAGTTATAGAGTATAAGATATATTTAGTATTAATCTTTTCTCTACTTATTACCTATAGTTATTCTACATAAGTATACTATTTATCTAATAAGTTTTACTTGCCTATTATTAGTAGAGGTATATTATACCCTAGTATAATTTATAGAATCTCTATCTATAAAGTAGGCTATATAGTAGTAGAACTAGAAGTCTTATGTTATAGATAGTTAGTATATAAAGATATTAACTTATTCTACTTTAGTTGATTCTGATTACTAGTTATTAAATTTTAACTATCTTTGTTAATAAGTAGCTTAATACTTTATAGTTAGAGAGTGTATAGAGAAATACTTTTAGTTTTAGTTATTAGATATAGAGATTTTTATCTACTTTACTAATTTTATACTAGATATAACTCTATAACACTAAGAGCAATCTGTTTTAAAACTTACTACCTACTAGATAATACTCTAAACTATAGTTCTATATACTAGAAATACTTTATTTAATAGTATTATAGCGTATATTAGTACTGTTATAGTGCTAAACGCTAGTATTATAGAGTAGCTAATAATATTTTTTGTTTTTACTAAACTAACTAATAATATTTTTTATTCTTAGTAGTATAAATATTAAAGTTTAAAAAGCTACACTTAACGTACTCTATAAGTATACTAGTTACTTAAGTATACTAGTTACTTTTACTAAGACTACACTAACACTATAACTACTTTGCAGTACTATAGTATATAGTAGTATTCTACTATGCTATACAGTATATTGTACTAATCTATAGTACTTTACGTATCTTTCTTACACGTTTTTCTATTGTGCTCTATTTTGCTACATATGCTACAGCGCCTTAAAAACTAAGTGCTTTTATTAACGTGCAACTTCTTCTTTGTCTTCTTTTCTATTACTACAGGCTTTAAACTTCTTTAGAGTAGTTAGCTACACTTCTTTAGCAAAGATTAGAGTCTCTTCTTGCTGTACTTGCTTTCTTTTATGTAATTTACAACATATAGCAGCTTTATTAGCTACCTAGTTACGCACTAAAACTAGTAAATACGCTATTAGCTCTGCGTCTTTAGTAAGCTAATTAAGAGCGTTAACTATAGACGTTAGTAAGCTATTAGCGTGTCTCTAAATTCTCTCTTAAATTAGCTTTAATTAAGACCTAAATTTTAGCGTATTGCTTAGTGTTTTAGACTTCTACGTGCTGTTGTCTATAGTAGATAGCGTTAGCATGCATAGCTGCACTTTAAGCTTAAATATTATAGTCTCTAGATTAAGTAGAACTAGGCTAGCACCTCTAAATTCTCTCTAGATATTGCTCTCTGTAATTAAGGCGTTAAAAGCTGCTTTAAAGCACAGCAAGAACTTAAGTTTAGTAATATAAGTAATTTTACTCTATATTAGCTGCTTAGCTTAGCGGCTGTAGGCCTTCTTTAATAGAGAGAAGCAACTTATGTTAAGCAGCTACAGCAGATATAAAAAGTATAGAAGTATATATAAAGTAATAATCATGTACTTTTTAGAGTGCTAGTAGAATTTAACTAAGTTATAGCTCTTATAGCTGTCTAGAATTAATAGCTAATAGCTACTAATAGTGCGCGTCTTTATGTGCTTATTAAAGTGCTTTAACTACTTAACTCTAAGCTTATTATTAGTCTAGCTATTCTTAGAGATATTAATAATCTAGTTGTTAGGTATACTAGGCTCTTTGTACTAGATAGAAAGATAGTGCTTACTAGAGAAGATAATAAAGAGTAGAATAGACTAGCTTTTTATATTAATGCTCTAGATAATGCTAGTCTACTTTTAGTTGCTCTACTATACTGTCTTTAGTCTCTCTTAACGCTTAGAGCCTATAACAATAGCTTCTATAGATATAACGCCTATTATAAAGCTAGACTTATTAAAGTTATAGATGTTTTTATCTAGAATACTACACTTAGCTTTAGTATTCTCTACTAGGTAGAACTAGTCTCTAATTACCTTATAATTCTTACACAGAGCTCTCTTATAGTTATACTTGTAATTAAATTTAACTTTAAGCTCTAGCTAACGTTTAACAAAGTTAGCAGCCTAGTTCTTACTAATATAGAGCTAGTAGCGCTTAGTAAGTAGAGAATTAGCTATATTCTCTACATTAGCAAGCTAGAGCGAGTATCTTTACTTATCTAGCCTTAATACGTGCTAGACAATTACCTTCTCTTTGTTCTTTGTAAGATTTATAGTATTAGGTGTGTAGTTATAGCGTAGAGTAGCTCTAGTAAGTTAGTTACTAAGCGTGCTTTAAGAGATGTTGTAGATTGCTATAGTATGTTACTAAGAAAGCGTTACGTCTTGTTAGATAGCCTAGAGAGTAAGCTATATATCTGCTTTATTAAAGAGTCTTTTTATATTACTGCGTTAAGACATTGTTAGTAGAGTAAAGTTTAGTGTAGTCTTAGTAAAAGTAACTAGTATACTTAGGTAACTAGCACGCTTGTAGAGTACGTTAAGTATAAATAATTATTATAATATAATATAGAATACTACCTATCTTTCTTATTAATAAAATACTTTTAATTATAATATTAACTACTTATATCTTTCTTATTAATAAAATACTTTTAATTATAATATTAACTACTTATATCTTTCTTAATAACCTAGTCTATACTATCTATCTACTATAGAGACGCTATGTTGCTAGTTTATACCTTTTTTAATAATCTAACCTACGTTATCTATCTACTATAGAGACGCTGCGTTGCTTTTAAATACTCTTTATGTTAATATAGATACTTTTACCTTTTTTAATAACCTAGTCTATACTATCTATCTACTTATAGAGATACTATATTACCTATTTATATATTTTTTAATAGTCTAGTCTATACTATCTATCTACTATAGAGGCGCTGCGTTGCTTTTAAATTTAATATCTAAGAGAATTATCTACTATATATTAGTGTATAACTTAGTAAAACTCTTATAGAAGGCTCTATATATTATATCTAATAAATACTTATAAGAAGCTATAATCTATAAAGAAGCTAGATAGTAGAATTAAGATTACTATACTATCTATCTAGTTATAGTTAGCTACTATATAGTTAAAGCACGTTCTTATTAACTAAATATACTACCTTACTCTTATATAGCTACTAGACAATAGCCTTATAGTAGATAGTATATTAAGTAGAGCTAGAGTGTTAAGTTTTACACTTTAGACAAAGTCTGTAAGTAATTGTTTAATTAGGTCTTAGAGATAAGTATATGTAGGTGTTCTTATAGAGGTAGTTGTCTAGTTAAAGACTATAGCAACTAGAGTTGTAAGGAAGAGTATAGAGTAGACTATCTATTTTATAAGTAGAGTTAAGATATTCTAATAACAAAGTTAATTAACAAAGTTAAACACAAACTATAAGAGTTGTATTCCTATAATCTATATACTAAGAAGATATAATGCTTATTAATAAGCAACTAGAGTTAGTCTAATAAAAATACATAAGAGTACTTATAAATAAGTATATTATACTACGCTTGTTAATAAGTAGTTATGTGTGTTATACTTATTAACAAGTAGTTACATAATAACTCTAGGTGTTCTATCTTTCTCTACTTATTATTTCTTTATAGAGAAGTTAGAGGTTTAGTTAGATAATACTTATTACTATACTACTCTCTCTATATAGAATTGTAACACTATCCTCTCTTCCTCTTTAGTTTATTCTTAAACTATATAATTATATTTTAGAGATTTATATAATCTATAATCTCTATATCTAGTAACCTTTAAGTTAAGATGTTCTTATATGCTTATAATATTTATCTTGTATTAGAAATCTGTTAAGCTAATACACCTACTAAAGTCCTCTATAATTGTTATTTCTTTAGTAGTTATAAGTGCTATATTATGCTAGATAGTCTAAAAGGTCTAAAGTGTGCTAAGTGTATAAAGACTAGCAAGCTATATATAAACATATCTTAGTTATTGTTAGATAAGACTTGTAAGAAGTATAAAAAGAAGGTAGAAGAAGATAAGTTACTTCTTATAACTGTTATTACGTAATTGTTATGTAATAAGAAAATTCTAAAATAGGTAAATAAACACGCGTAGTAAAAGGCGCTATGTTTAGTAAATAGAATAGTTAAGGTAGGTAAGTTAGATCTAGCTAAGGAAGTTAATTCTAACTGTTCTATAGTGTCTATTAGCATATATACCTTACTAGCTATCTAGAGTACTCTTAGCTTAATTAAAGAGTCTATAGTAAACTATAGTACTTACGTACTAATTAGTAGTAACTCTTAAGATGTGTAGGTAGTTTCTATGTATTTTCTAAGTCTAGGTATTCTAACTATTTAACTAGGTACCTTTATTAGTTGCTACTTTCTTTATATATTATTATTTTTTTAACTTCCTATTTATCTTTGCTATTAGCTTAATAATAGAAGTTCTACTAGATAGGCATTCTAGGGTTAGCTAGTTCTAATAAGGATATATAGAACACTAGATAGATCTTTATATCCTTTAGTAAGTTAAGTCTATAGTTAACTAAGCTTATCTGTTAAGAAATAAAAAAGGGTCTAACTTTAATATAGTCTAGTTTTTTTGTTAGTCTTTGCGTTTAAAGGTTTTTTATAAGAAGGTAGACTTTATTCTTCTCTTTTAGCTAAGGTACTATTTTTCTTTTCTAGTTAATATAAAAGATTACTTGTTCTTAAGCCTTACTAATGTTTTCTAGTAATTTCTAGTATACTTCCTTTAGTTTAGCTACTAAGAATAGTGCTAATTTAGTCTAAACAGTTGTTTCTAAACTTCTAGTAAAAAGATTTAGGTATCTTCTATAATTTATAAAGAATAGCGTTGTGCCTATTGCTTCTAATAACTTATTATTATATATAATCTATACTATAGGTAACAGCAAAATCTAATTGTTTTATTACTAGTTACTATAAATCTATAGGTATATTTCTATAGTCTAATTTGTTCTTTTAGTCTGTCTATTTGTCTATAGGTAATAGGTAGTTAATAGCTTCTTCTTAGTATCTATAGCTACTAATAGTATAGTCTAATAGTTTAACGTAAAGAGCTTATCCTAATTACTAATAATAGATTCTAGTATACTATAGTACCTAATTACTTAATTTAAGAATACTTAAGCTAGTTACTTAGCTATATAATTATATTAAAAAGGTATTATCTTAGCGTACTTAGTAAATCTATCTACTATAATAAAGATTATGTTATACTTTCTTAACTTAAATACCTGCAAGGCGCTGACAATTATATAACTCTTCTTTCTTTAGCTTAGGGCTGGCTTAAGGCTGCTTAGAGCTGGCTTAGAGCTGCTTATGCTCTACCTAGGCTTGCGCATTCTCTACTTAGGCTTGCTTATGCTCTACTTAGATTTGCTTATGCTCTACTTAGACTTGCTTAGAATTACTTAGAACTGCTTAGAGCCACTTAAAACTGCTTAGAGCTACTTAGAACTACTAATAATAGTTTTAAATAGCTTAGACGTGCTAAAGAGTCTTATCTCTTATTAATAACATGCCTGCTACTTCTCTGCATTAACAATTAGTGGCTCTACCTGCTAATATAATGCTATGCTGTCTTTATAAATGCATAATCCCGTGTTAATTTTATAACAACAGCTTAATAGAAATAGCCTCTAAACTAACTATAACCCTAACACTAGTTATAAGGCTAGAGTATTTAAAGGCTATTTATTTCTATCTCTTAACTAATTTATTTTATTGTTGTGTTAGCTAGAACTTATTTATTATCTACTACTATAACCTGTTGTTTGCCTCTATAAAATAATCTCTACTTTAGAAAAAGTTTTAGGAAAATAAGATTAGATAAAAGTAATATTAGAAGATAGAATTAGAGCAGCTCTTAATCTTAGGCTAGCTAGAGATACTTCTAAGTTTAATAATAAGCTAGTCTATAAAAAGCTTGCAAAGCTTAGCGAAATTCTCTATGCTTTAATAATAGATCTTTAGATAGCGTAAGTGCTAAGCTTAGATCTTATTATCTGCGTTACTAAGCTATCTATAGGTACTTAAAGAAGTTTTCTAATACTAACCTATAAAGTCTAAAGAGCTTAAAGCACTTTGCTAAAACTATTGCACTTGCTACTAAAGAAAAGCTAGATAAAGAGAGTAGATAACTGTTATAATCTATAGAACACGGGAAGAATTCGTCTAATTATAGTAGCTGCGGCACAGTAATTATAACAACAAGAACAAACCACAAGTAAGCAATAATTATAAGTAAGCAATAATTATAGTGTTGGCACTTGGTTAAGAGCTAAGGGGACACATGACCCGATTAGGGCTTAGCGCAATTAGTATAATTAGTAATTAGTGTAATTAGTGCTTAGTGCGATTAGAGAATGCACAACACTAATTAGTCTGCATTACCACCACAATTATTAAAGTATATAGTTTATAGAAACACAACCCTTATAGTTTATGTTTAACTTCGTTAATTAACTTTGTTATTGGAATATCTTAACCCTGCTTGCAAAATAGATAGTCTACTCTATACTCTTTCTTGCAACTCTAGTCGCTATAGTCTTTAACTAGACAACTACTCTATTAAGAACCCCTGCACGTACTTATCTCTAAGACCTAATTAAATAATTACTTACAGACTTTGTCTAAAGTGTAAAACTTAACATTTTAAACACCCCTAAGATAAGTACTTTAGAATCTTGCGCTACCCCTAGCAGCACTTGCTCCAGCAATGCAGATATGGATGCTTCTGTTATAAACAGCACTATAAACGTGGCTAAACTAGACACCTATAATAGAGAACGCAACAAGCTTAACAACTAGCTCCTCTAGTTTAATTTGTTCTTTAAATTCTAAGGAAGCAAGATTTCTAACAATAAATATATTATGCTAGCCGCTAGCTATATGCGCGGAAACGCTTTTAAATAGATTAAACCCTTTTTTTAAAAGGCTATATTAGACAAATGTCTAGACAATATCTCTAAATAGTTTAATAACTTTAATAACTTTAAACAAATAATTAAACTAATCTTTAAAGTCTTAAACGAACTAGCTATTGCACGTTGCAATATCTAACGTATTAGACAAACCTAATCTGCAGCCAATTATGCTGCTAAGTTCTAGCAACTTGCCGCTAACACGGAGTGGGACGACACTGCGTTAATAACTATATATAAATAAGAATTAAAACCTAAGGTTAAGAAGAAACTAATGCGCACCAGCGCCAGCACTAATACCTTAGATAAACTTGTTAATAAGTCTATATCTATTAACGTTAAGCTCTATAAACTGTAACTAGAACTATAAGAAGATCCGCGGGCACAGGTTGTAGTTATTAGAAATAACCGCCCGCCTCTATAAAACCTGTAGCGTAATAATCTAAACTAAGAACAATAAGAAGAACGTTATTAGCCTAACACTAGCTAACGCATCTATAATAACACACAAAGTGGTTACTTTAGACTAGAGACTATAGACCTCTTGAATCTTAACAAGAGACCGCCACTAGAACGTTAAAATAAAAAGAAGAGTAGAGAGAGATACTACTCTAATAAAAATAGCAGTAAGAACTGCTATAACTGTGGTAAGCTAGGCCACTTTGTAAGAGACTATAAGATAAAGAACAAGGTTCTTTAATAGCTTAATGTTCTTACCCGCAAAGTTAATACCGCGGATGCTAGTAACTAGAAAGTAGTTACTAATAACATAGAATAACTTATAGAAGACCTAGAGTCTAGTTCTAAGGACAATGCTAACTGCATTAAACCTCTAATTCGTGCAGTAACCTCTTACTGCAATAATATAGAGGGCGAAGAAGTACTATTTACTAATAGCAATCAACAATACTATGCGGTAGAATGCTGTGTAGAAGAAAAGAGCCTTAAGGTTAGTAAAAAACACAAAGGCCTGTTTCATTAACATAGAACAAGCTACTTTAGTCTTAAAGGTAAGAAACTTCTAGTGGTTAAACGCAACCTAAAAGAAGTTGCCAAAGAACAAGCTATGCTTAATAACATTAGCAAACTCTATAAAGAGACTAAAGACTACTAATATAAAATAGACAATCTTCTAGATACTTCTAGACAAACACTTATAGAAATTGGACAAGATACTATGCGTTGCCAACACTAACGCCGGCAGCGCAAGCGCTGTGCTAAGAAAGAGGCGTATGCTAAGATGTGTTAAGAACTTATCTAACCTGTAGTAGAATCTAAAGAAGAAGAGCTTACCCTAGAGTTTAACTAGCTTATCTAGTAGGTTAAACAACAAACTAATAACTGCCGACAAGTATTAAGCAACCTAGAAGACGCTAAGAACCAATGTTAGATAGAAGCTAAGACACAGCATAGTTTACAGCATATAAGGGAATAACAACTCTTACTAATGTTACTTTCACTACTACTTAGCCTATAACCCTAGTATAAACTAGATGTTAGAAATCTAAGACATAGAGAATTGTTATAGACAGCCTGCAGCGATAACTAATGCAGTATATACTAAGAATCTAAGCTAAACTATAGATGGTTTTCCCTAGGTTACTACTCTTGCCGTGTTTAGTAGTTTAACTATTAGAATAACTTATATAAAAAGCACCTTATTAACAAACGCAGCCGCGCCTATTTTCCCAGAATAGACAACCTACAAGCAGTAATTTAGATGCAGTTAGTAGTTAATAGATAGTGCTATAATGCGCACTAGCAAAACTGTCTAAACTAGAACTGCAACGTCTACCGCGGATATAAGAAACATAACAGATTTACTAATAAGTCTTTTTTAGAACTGCGCACAAGAGCGCTAGAGATTAATCTATTAATTCTATTAGAACTAATTGCCTTATTAAGCTTACTATTATAGTAAATAGAGTAGAGCTATTAGCATTGTTAGACTTAGAAGCCTAGAGAAACTACATATCCTATAAGGCAGTAGAAGAAGCTAGACTTTAACTATAGTATAAAAAGAAACCGTACCTATTATAAGTAGCTAACAGAGAACTAATGCTAGAGGAAGAAAGAATTATGCTTAAAGTTTAAAGTGCCCCCCTAAGAATATATAACTATAAAGAGAAGTTAGACCTTAACATTCTTAGAACGGCCGCCTATAATATTATCTTAGGACTACTATGGTTATAAGAGCATAATCTATATGTTAACTAGAAAAAGCGATAAATCTTGTTTAATAGATGCAGGCACTGCATAGCTGCACTAATGCCTATGCAACGCACGCCGCGGTTAGTAGATAAGAAGAAGATTAATAATATCTCTTTAACATATAAGACGCGCTAAGATAGAGCGGTTGGCTAGCTACTAACTACTAAGATAGTAGGAGATAGAAAAGGCGCAGCTAAGAAGAAGAACAGTGCACCTCCTAACATTCTAGATAAATATAAGAGTTATATAGAACTCTTCTGATATAAGAAGACTACAAAGGCATTACCGCAGCATAAACTATAGAACTATAATATTAAGCTCTAGAAAGAGAAGGAACTGCTCTTTAGACCTATATATAGACTTTTAGAAAAGGAACTTGAAGTACTGCGCGAGTATATTAAGAAAAACCTTAAGAAGAGATTTATTAGAGAATTAGAATCTCTAGCGGGATTCCCTATTACCTTTATAGCTAAGAAGGACGGCTTGCTATACCTATGTGTTAACTACTAAAAGCTTAACAACATTATAATTAAGAACTAATACCCGCTACTAAATATTAAAGAGTTATAGGATAGACTTAGCAGAGCATAATACTTTACCGCACTTAACTTGCGCGGAGCGTACAACCTTATACACATAAAGAAAAGCAAGAAATAGAAGACAGCGTTTAGAACCTGTTATAGTTATTATAAGTACCTAGTTATGCTATTTAGGCTAACTAATGCACTAGCTACGTGCTAGGCTCTAATTAACAACGTGTTAAGAGCGCACCTAGACCGAACAATAGTGGCATATCTTAATAACATTCTAGTATATAGCAAGACACTAGAAGAACACATAATTTATGTTAAGAAAGTGTTAGACTGCCTAGAAAGAGTAGACCTCTGCCTAAAGCTAGAGAAGTGCAAATGGCATAAGAAAGAGGTAGAATTTCTTAGCTATATTATAGAAAGACACAGAGTTAAGATAAGCCTAAAAAAGATTTAGGTTATAAAGAATTAGCTAACGCCGAAAATAGTTAAGAGAATCTAGAAATTCCTTAGCTTTATTAACTTTAACTAATGCTTTATTAAGAACTACTCTACAAGAGCGTTACCGCTTACTAAGCTAATGCAGAAGGATGTTCTATTTAAGTAGAAATAAGCATAAGAAGATTTCTTCTAGTTACTTAAGCAAGCATGCGTAGAACTACCTATAATAATTATATTTAAAAGTGGAAAGCTACTTTAGATTAAAACTAATGCCTTAGATCTAGTATTAGAAGCTTGCGCAACGCAAGAATAAGATAGTCTATAGCACCTAATTGCCTACTATTTACAAAAGTTTATAGGACTAGAAGAAAACTATAATATGTATAATAAGAAGCTTATAGCAATTATATCTGCCCTAGAATATTAAAGAATCTATATAGAAAGCTGCTTGGACCTTACTATATACACAGACTATAAGAACCTAGTTTATTTTATAATAACTAAGGTTCTTAACAGAAGACAAGTTAGATAGTTAGAACTATTAGAAAGATATAAGTTTAAGATACTGTATACCCTAGAAAAAGACAATAGTAGAGCTAACGCACTTAGTTAACAACACAACCTCGCAGAAACAAAAACAATTAATAAGCACGCTATACTTAGAATTAATAAGAATAGATTCTTAGAACCATTGCAGCAGCTTAACAACATAATGCAAGTTTAATAGAAACAATGCATCCCGTCGCAAGTACTAGAGAAACTTTAAGAAGAAATTATAGCTAGTTATTATAATAACCCACTATATAGACACCCTGGAATTACACGCACAATAGAACTTATTAAAAGACATTATAAGTTTAAGAACATAAAAGACAAGGTTACTAAGTATATTAAGAACTGTGTTAACTGTTAGCAAAACAAATATAGCACATATACAAAATATAGAGAAATATAGGCTATAGAGCTGCTAACGGCACTATAGACAAATATTACTATAGACTTTGTTACACAGCTACCTGTCTCTAAGAACTCTGTTATAGAATATGCCTATAACGCAATCTTTGTTATAGTAAACAGATTCACTAAGTACGCTAAGATAATACCTTTTTAATGTAATTATACTGCTAAGCAACTGGCCTAAGTATTCCTAGATTAAGTGATTAGGTACTACAGCATACCGGAATCTATTATTAGCAATTAAGATAAGCTCTTCACGTTAAACTATTAGACTATGCTATTAGCAGCTATAGGTACTAAGAAGAAGCTATTAACTGCCTATTACCCGCAGACGGATAGACAGACTAAAAGAACAAATTAGACTATAGAAACATACCTATAGATATACAGCAACTAGCAATAAGATAACTAGGTTTTGCTGTTACCTATAGTACAGATTGCATATAACAACAAATTATTAGAAGTAACAGACATAATACTGTTCTTCGCGAATTATAGGAGACACCTAAATCTCTTTACTAGAAGTCTAGAAACAACTGTCTAGACTAAATTAGCATTATTCTTAGTAGCTAGACTAAAGAAAGTATACTAGAAATTACTAGAAAACATTAGCAAAGCTTAAGAATAAGCAATTTCTTATGTTAACCAGAAAAGAAAAACGGCACCTTAGCTAAAAGAGAGAGATAAAGTCTATCTCCTTATAAAAAACCTTTAAATGCGAAGACCAACAAAAAAACTAGATTACATTAAAGTTAAACCCTTTTTTATTTCTAAGCAGATAAGCCCAGTTAACTATAGACTTAATCTGCTAAAGAACGCAAAGATCTACCTAGTGTTCTATATCTTCTTATTAAAACCTGCTGACTCTAGAATGCCTATCTAGAAGAACTTCCATTACCAAGCTAATGGTAAAGACTAATAGGAAGTTAAAAAAATAATACAACACTAGAAAGAAGGTAGCTAGAACAAATATCTAGTTAAGTGGTTAGAATACTCTAACTTAGAAAACACATAGAAACTAACTACGCACTTTATAAACTGCCAGCGGTTGTTAAAGCAATTTAAAGAGACTAATTAGGTAGTGCTATGTTGCTCTTCTAATACTCTAAGAGCTGGCCTTTAAAGGCGCTCCAGGTACTAGGCAGCAATAAGAACTTATTAGACAGATCTAACTTAATAGTCTCTACCTCTAACTGCTCTTACTCTTTAATACTGCGCTTCTCTACTGCAATAGCCTTTTTAGCATAACAGTCTAACAAATCTATTTGTTGTTGCAACTACTTCTTACGTGCACAAGCTATATGTAAGTTCTCTATAGCTTTTTTAGATACACACAGCGCTTTAGTCTGCGCCTTGCAACTCTCTTTTATACGCACACGCAACTTCTCTTTCTTAGACGCTAGTTAGATAAACTTAGATTAAGTTACCTTTATGTTATAATGTTGCTCTAAGCAAACACACTTGCTATATTTTCTAGACTAGATATAAACCTTACACACTTAGTTGTGCTTTATACAGGTTTTGCATTTCTGCACTATAATCTCTCTAAAGGACTTAATAAATTTATATAGATAATATTAGCGAGCTGAACTTAAAATAGTTAGTTGTTTTAGCATTGTTAAGACCTGCCTGATAATTAAGGCAGAGCCCCGCGTTATATAAATAAGCTTAAGAGACTAAGCTAAGACGAAAGGGGGATAGTGTTATAATCTACAGAACATAGAAAGAATTTATCCAATTATAGTAGCTGCGGCATAGTGATTATAACAACAAGAACAAACCACGAGTAAGCAATAATTATAAGTAAGTAATAATTATAGTGTTGGCACTTAGTTAAGAGCTGAGGGGACACGTAACCCAATTAGGGCTTAGCGCGATTAGTATAATTAGTAATTAGTATAATTAGTGCTTAGTGCAATTAGAGAATGCACAACACTAATTAGTCTGCATTACTACTATAATTATTAAAGTATATAGTTTATAGAAACACAACTCTTATAGTTTGTGTTTAACTTCGTTAATTAACTTTGTTATTGGAATATCTTAACCCTACTTGCAAAACAGATAGTTTACTCTATACTCTTTCTTACAACTCTAGTTGCCACGGTCTTTAACTAGACAACTACCCTATTAAGAACCTCTGCACGTACTTATCTCTAAGACCTAATTAAACAATTACTTACGGACTTTGTCTAAAGTGTGAAACTTAACAATAACTAACTATATATACTATTTAAAATAAGTTAAGGCACTTTATAGCAGTATAGAAGCGTTAGTATACTACTATTTTAAAGTATATCTATAACTCTGTGTGTGTAGTAAGTCTTTACGTAACCCTTTAGGCGCAGATAATTGCTAACATAGGCAGTATATATAAACCTATCTTAAAGACAAGCTCTCTCTCTCTATAGAAAAGAAGAAACCTATATTCTTAATAATAGATAACTAGGTTTACATGCAAACACTTCTTTAGAGCAGCAATTATTATAACTATATCTATAAAAGCGTTCGGGTTTGCCTTATAGGTCTACTAAACCTTTACTACTACTTAAGTAGGAGATTAAAGAAGCTTTATATAGCAAGATACAAGGTAAGTAAGTATTAGCGTTTAAGATTAGCGGGGTTCTAATAGTTAATATTAGAATATTATTTACATAGTTGCCTATTAAACAGGCAAGCTAGAGATTAAACTAGGCTTTATAAAAGAGTTTGCAAAGAGAATGCAAGACTTTTATAAAAAGTAACTAATAGCACTCTTTATCTTATTTAGAGACTAATAACTGTTATAGACCTTAACATTTGCTATATAAATAGCTAACTTCTGCGCCTTCTTTTTTTTCTTATAGTCTCTTGTTTCTGCTACCTATCTTTCTAAGATCTAAAGCCTTTAGAGATTTTAAGACTATTAAAGAAGTTTTTACTACTTAACTAAGACTAGGTAAGTAATATTAGATTATAGAGTAGAATAATTGTGTTCTAATAGACTCTATATTTCTAGTTATGCACGCAAACGGACTAATTAAAAAGGTAAAAACTTCTAGTTTATAGAGTACTTAGTGCTTATATTAGGCGATTAGGGCAGAGTTCCTACAGAGTATAGAGCTGCATGCTACTTAAAAGAAGGCTCTAATTAAGGTTAATAGTAAGTAAAATCGCCTCTATTAAAGCTGTTCTAACTAAGAAAAATTAAGATAGTGGCTATTCTCTTAGCTAAGTAATAAAATTCGCTAGCTATTAAAGCTCTAAGACCCTTGTTAGTTACTATCTTAATAATATAAGTAATATTAATAGTGCCGCATTGTTTCTTGGTCTAGAACTACAACGCGATGTTACTAAAGACTTTTGTTCTGCTATAATAAGAAGAGATTTAGAGCTGCCTCTCTTGCTTTTAACTAAGATGCTAGAATCTCTAAGAGAAAATTCTATATACAAAGATCTTACCAAGCAAATATATTAAACAAAGTAGCAGATTAAAATAGATTCTGTTACTAGAGCGCGTGATAAGCTGCAGACTTAGATTAATAAGCTGTACTATTAGTAATATAAGCTTCGCAATTAATTGCTAAGCGTGTACTAACAGAGTTAGCATAGAGCTTATAGTATATAGAGAGAGGCACTTATAAATATAGACTAGCGGCGTATATATCTCTATAAGATAGTCTACTATATAGTTTCTAAATATGCTTGTCTTGCTCTTTTTTTGTATCTTGCTGTTCCTCTACAAAGCAATTATAGAATTTTAGCACTTAGAGACCTTTTAGTGCTTCTTATAAATAATTCTACTATTGTATATTAGAAAAGTCTAAGACTAAACTAAGAAAAATGCGCGGCGTTATCTTATAAAGCAGAGATGTAATTGTAAGGCAAATATATAATCTTTATAGCTTATGCGCTGCTAATTTAATTGCAGAATACCTATTAAAGATAGATAGAATTACGTCTATTGCTGTTGCTAGAACGCTCTTAAGTAGAATTATAGCTTTGCTAAATTCTGTTTTCTCTGCAACAAATAGAAGACAGATGCATAGAACTAGAAAACGCACTACTAGCACTACTTAGATAATAATTGTATTTCTTAGCATTATAATCTAGTTATCTTTTAAAAAGGTCTAGCGCTTGCTAGGTTCTGCCTCTGCTGTTTTAGCAATAATATGCTCTCTGCTGTAGAGCAAATGCGTTATTATATATACTAATTAGGCTAGAAGAGACACTATTTTAAGTGCCTCTTAATTTATATTAAGAGATAGCTAGAGCTAAATTATATTCTATGTCTATATTCTTAATGTAACTTTGTGTGTAGTTGTAAAATAAGTCTATAGAATTATTTTAAGAATAGTTATAGTAGAACAGGCTATATAATAGAGAGAAAGCGCTGTAACTAATTAGATACCTGCCTTAATAGTAGAGATGCTAATACATTAAGGGCGGCGTAGAAGCGGCAACAACTTAGCTATAGAATAACACATAACTATAATAGTAGCTCTATAATTATTATATCTAAGATAGATTTATCTTTGTCTACTAATTATAACAGCAATGCGTAGAGTGTTTCTAAAAGCAATAGTAGCAGTATTTTCTCTTTATCTATATTTAATCTAGACACGCAAGAGAATAGTTTAGAAATAACACTTCTAGCAACCCTCTTATTTTTAGCAGCATATACTATTTTATCTAAGCTATTTAATACCGCCGTGGGCTTAGCTTCGCCTTAATTCTCTCTATTGCAACTTTAGTCTCTAAGTATACTAACTACTAAATAGACTTATCTATTAGATTTCTTATTAGCGGATGCGGCTCTGTAAGCAGACAGTAAGACTAAATTTAAGCAAGAATATAAGATTAAGAAGATATTAGAAAGAAAAAGAGTTAGACGCTAATAGAAATATCTAGTAAAGTAGAAGAGATATAATTTAGAAAATAACATATAGAAACTGCTTAGAAATCTTAGCAATTGCAGTTAGAAGCTAAAAGAATTTAAATAGAAATAATTATTATAGAAGGTCTCTATTATATAGCGCTTGTCTCTAGTTAAGCAGCTAGAGCTAATATTCCCCTAGATAGCTTAGCAGATACAACTAATATTAGTTATAGGCTAGGTACTATTGTGCTTAGATTATTTGTTGTACTATAAATTTATAGTATATAGATTAGGCTAGCGTCTCTATCCACACAAAGCTTTTAAAGTATTTATTACAACTATAAAAAGTATTTTTTGTTTTTAACCTTATATATCTATATAGATTATATTAGACGCGGTCTATAGCTCTCTTGCAATAGATTAACCTTATACTAATTACTTTACTAGCGGTGTTATACTAGAACACTATACTTACTTATCTATAATTAAGTGTTAGACTAGAATTTAGCTTTTCTCGCACAAATAATACTATAAATCTATAGAAAAGAATAGTTTCTAGTTCTATAATTAGAAAAACTAAAGATAACTCTAATAGTAATTTGCACTAATCTATATATAGAGCTTACTAAAAGAGAAATAAGATAATGCTAACATATAATAAGATATATCTCTTAGTCTGTACTAGCTACTATAAATATATGCAATTAGCTTTATAGACTTGTTTTTATTAACTATAGAAGCTTCTTATTAGAGGTTTACAGCTTAACAAAAAATGCCGTATTAGAAGTATTAATTGTTAGTTAGATAAACTACTGCTAGCTGTCTTTAAGCTAATAGTTAGATAGGTTGTTTAATGCTAAGCATAAGTTAGTATTCTCTAGAGTAATTAGATATACGTTAAAGCTACTATAGCTCTAGATAGGCACATTAGAGTTTATTTTAAAGTTTATTATTAGAACATAATCTCTAGACACTAGCTAAAATAGACTTAAAGCGTATAAGTGCAGTATTTATATCTTGCACTAATATAAGAACCGCTGCTCTAAAGTGCTATACTTATAACTCTTAGCTATGTCTGTGTTACTGCAACATCTATTCTTATAGCGCTAGAAATAAACTTAGGCTTTTATAGTTTTAGATTCTAAAATCTGTCTTGTCTAGTTCTAGTTACTATTATGTGCTGTGTTTATAAAGCGGCTAACTACATTACTCTTTTAGACTCTCTAAAGAGTAACAGAATATAGGCCTTTATTTTAAAATAGATTCTAAATTTTTGCTTAGATTACTACGTTAAATATAACTTAGGTTAAATCTTCTAGCTCTACTACATAACTCTGCTCTAATATTGCGCTGCTTACACGCTTTATTATAGCATCTATTATCTCTACTCTTAGCGCTAGCGAGCTCGATTAGACTATAAAGAATAAACAGCTTTAGTATAAGAAGATCTAGGCCAGTAAGAGCCTGTAGCCTAAAAAGCTAACTTATCTTTACCTAAATATTAAAAATCTGCTAGACTATATCTGCTTTCTAGAATAGGTAGTCTCTATATAAACTTGCAGCATTACTTTCTAACGTTAAACGTAGAATTACTCTAGAGACGTGCTAGAGTTAGTAATTACTAGAACTAAGATAGAAGAGCTTTAGAAAAGCGTCTACTATTCTAGTGCTTAACTCTTACTAATCTTTCTTAAGTATATAGAGAGGCTTTGTAAGCATATTAATAATCTAGAAAAGAAACTCTACTCTACTCTACTTTAGCTCTTACTTAGTAGACTAGAGATGTAGATTGTCTAGAATAATCTTGCAAAGTGCTGTAGCGCTAAAACTCTTTCTTTAACTAAATAGAAGTAGTAGCTGTTTAGCATCACGCAAAAGCTATTAGGTTAGATTAACTATCTAACTAAAAAGGTAGGTAAAGCTAATAATTTTGCATTATAGCTTTACTAATAGTTCTATAGCTAGACAGAGTCTGCTGCCTTTAACAAGTTAGGCTGTTAATATAGAGTAAGAAGCTGGCAGAGTCTAGAGAATAATCTAAAGAGCTCTAGCAGAGACTAAATAACATAATAAGCTAGCTAATATCGCGTATTAGGCCTATAGCGTAGAATAAAGTAATTATAACTCTATTATATGTGTTGCGCTGCATAGGTCACTTACGTGCGTCTAACACTAACTAGTATTAGTTAATAAAGCAAGATTGTTCTTAAAACATAGTAGCTAGATAGTAATAGTTACTTATAAACATAATCTATGCTTAGAATAAGTTATCTAATATATATTGCTTTAGCCCGCAGAGCTGTCTACTATAACAGTAAAGGTTAACGCTAGAGGTTATAGTTAAGAGATTCTGCTCTAGGTCTTCTTACTTTAGCACTACTATATAGAGACTCTTAAACTATTTCTATAAAGCTTGCATAAATAGTAAAGCAATAATAGACTAGCTTAGTTTATTAGTATAAAGACTTATTAATGCTTGCACTACTAACATTCTTTATAGTATAGATAACTAGCAGATATATTAAGAAGTTAATCTACTTTAACAAATAAATATCTACTTGTGTAATTAGCCTATTTTAGAGTATTCTTGTCTTTTCTTAGAGCTCTAGATTATTAATCGCAGTTATGCCTTACTACGCTGCTAAAGTCTACATGCCTTAGCACGTATATAGGTGTATTATTTCTATAATACTATCTTATTCTCTCTGCTAATAGTAGATAATATTTAACTAGCTCTAGAGAACACGCTTTTGCTCTAATTCTTAGAGCTAAAAAATACTTACTAACAAACATAAGCAATAAGTATATAAGTAAGTAATAGGTAATACTTATAGCATCTTCTATCTATATTATTCTGCATAATCTCTTTTAAGTCTGTAACGTGTTCTAGAATTATATCTAATATTCTTCTTTCTTAATATAAAAGAGTATACTAGAACTAGACACCTGCTTTCTTCTAGCGGCTAGCTTAAATCTACTACTAGACAAAGTTCTTATAATTAGGCTGTAGTTAGTAGTAACTCTATTGTTATTTAAGTTTAGCAATAGAGCTATATTATAAGTTTTATAGGTTATAAAGCTCGCAAAGCGTCTTAATTGTGGTAATAGATAATAGTTGCAAGTTCTTCTCTACTTTATTCTAAATCTGCCGCTAAGCAGCTAGAGCTAGTTTTATTAATATAGGTTAGCTAACCTTCTAAATAAATATATTATAGTCTTAAGATAGAGCCTGCGCACAGCTAACACGTTTACTTACTATAGATAGTTAATATAATATTATAGTTAAGTGTGGCTTTTAGAGACCTAGCTATTATTAAGGTTTTAAATATAGAATAATTTATAGGTAACAAGAAGCTTTAGCTGCTATATCTACTGTAATAAATAGTAAAAATGTTTTTATGTTGCTTTTGCACTCTTAGCGCGTTAGTTAGATTATTACACACTCTTCTTTACGCTCGCTAGGCCTGCAACAAAATGCTTAGTCTATAAAGTAGTAATTAGCGTAATTTATAAAGTAGATAAATATAAATACTTACTTTAGCCTAGCCTAGGCCGCTCTGTACACTGTACTAAGTTAAGCTATTATAGTAATCTAGCAAAGACCGCGATAGAATATTATTAAGATGCTACTACTCTACACTCTACTATACTAATTACAGTAAAAGATATTGTATATTATAGTAAGTTAATTATTGTGTTTTAATAAAGTAGACTTGCATAATCTGTTGCTATACATAAGAATTCTTAATAAAATACAGAATTGCTAGATTAATAACACGCTAGCTAGAGTTATTGCCCGCACTTTTATATTAAAAATAATACTTAAGTATAGAGTTGCTATAATAGTGTATAGAACTATACAAAGGTATTGCTAGCATTACGCTAGAAAGTACGCCGGTATATAAGAGTTATAAAAGCCTAGATTATATAGTTCTAATCTTTTTACACTATAGTATAATACAGCACTATACTTTACAGCACCTAGTGGGCTATAAAAGACAAAATAGCAACAGTATTTAAATTAGCCTAATTAACTTATAAGTAGTAGATTGTAGAGAATTAGTTAGTGTCTATACTAATATACTAGGCATAGAAAATTAGCTTACTTAAATAATAGAACACGCATATATCACGTTTAAAAACAAAAACGCAATATAAGTAATATATTGCTAGAGCGCAGAGTCTAAGCAAGAAGTTTAATCTAAAGAAGTTATTCTCTAAGTAATTTCTAGCTTATACTATAACTTTCTATAGCTAATAACGTGTTTTTTAAATTCTTGCTTAATTCTTAATCTATTAGCGCGCTGTAAGTCTCTTATAGTGCTTATAATAATTATAGAATTATATTTTCTAGTCTATATAGAAAGAGTATCTATAATAAATACTAGATACTCTAGTTGTTTTACGCGCTTTAACTTTAGTGCGTAGTCTAAAGTAGAAGCTTCTATAGTTTTACTACCCGCAACGTTCTTATCTAATAAGCTAAAGTACGTGAACTTAACTCTAGACTCTAGCTTTACTAAAAGACTATTATAGGTAGTCTTGCTATATAATACTAATTTAGTGAGCAGGCTTTGCACAACTTTAGATAGGCCGCCTTACTAGCTTAGAGTTATAGAAGCTATTAAGCTAGATATTAGATTATAGGAGCACTTAGCCTTTCTAGATAGCTCTCTATAGAATATATATAAAACGCTCTATTAGCTTTAGCTTAGAGAAGCAGATCTACGTTATAGAGGCACGGAGACTTTACTTACTATAGCGGAAAAGAAGCTTTAATTAAGAAGTATCTATTTATTCTTAAATGTAGTTTTTATTAGGTCTCTGTCTAGAGTAAAGTTTAACAGAAAGCTAGATCTTCTCTAGTAGATCTAACACAAAAATATTATAACACCTGTTAAGATATACTATATAATAGAGACTTTTAGTATAGTTTTTAAGTTTATAGCAATTTCTCTCTTAAGTATTTTATGCAGCTCTAGTATTAATAAGGTACGTCTAGCTGTAATTCTTGTCTAGATTTATTAGGCTTACGTGTGTTTCTTCTGCGCAGAACTAATAATTATAGATTCTTAATAGAATAGTCTATCTAGAGGCTAAAAGGTTAACGCATAGCTTATTAATCTATTTAAATATATTGCTACATTTCTATAGAATTATAAAGATTAGTAAGTATCTACTTTTCTATTGCTAGTATTCTTGCTAAATTATAGATTAGTAGCGCAAGAAGACTATATACTAAACACTAATAGATTAAATTAAGACATTAAGGTCTTAAGTTCTCTAACTATAGTATTGCTCTAAGGCTACTGCAAGGATAACAGCTTAATTAGTATTAACTATCTAGAATTATAGTCTACTAATATTCTAGACTTCTTGTCTTAAACAACCTCTATAGCATCTATAAGAGAGCTGTAAGTAGTAAAATTAGCTACTCTATTCTAACTAGTGCTATAATCTAATAAAGGGTAGCACTCTCTGTTCTAAGAGCGCTATAGACCTTAAGATCTAGTTAAACTAGTTATGTTTAGTTATATTGCAGCATAAATAGCAATAAATTACCCGCTACTATATGAGCACTAGATAGATACTACTTTAATCCGCAGTTGTTAGAGAACTTAAAGCTAGTAGCTTTATAGAAGGCTGTTTCTAGCTTCTAGTTCTCTACGCAGTTTTTATAACTGCTATTAACACTATATATAGATTAAGCACTTCTAGATCTTTACTTTATACTTTATAAACTCTTTTATAATAGAGATAAGATACAGTCTATTGCTAATTTATTCTATCTTATTATTATAGATGTTGTGTAAGCATACGCTATTATAGTAGATAGCATCTCTACTGCGTTAACGCTATAGATATTTTAGTCTTACTTTAGCTTAGCTACAATGCACTATCTACTATATCTGCGCTTATTTTCCCGCAATTATCTTCTCTCTTTATAAACTCTAGCTAAGACGCTCTTCTAGATATCTTTACTTACTGCTAATATCTTTGCTATTGTTTTTAGATGCATAGATGTGTAAGACGCTGCACTTTAAGCTAGCTATCTTATACTAATTAATATAGTGCTGTTATTTGCTAGGCTCTGTCTAGATATTCTAGCTAATCTGCTAGGTATCTCTCTAGCAAGGTATTAGACTTTCTATTAGATTATAGGCTAGATAGTATTTATGCTTCTAGAGTTCTATACTCTTATATCTATAATTATACAGCTTCTGTTTTCTATCTGCGTAACTAAGAATAGATAGGCACTTATAGTAAGTAATCTCTATCTAGATATAAGTTAACGTGTTAACACTTATAGAGATATCTAGCTATCTGTGTTCTTGTAACTACGTTCTTATCTATACTGCGCTAGTAATTATTTAAGCTCTTTCTTTATATATATTAGGTAATAGCTTTACTTTCTGCTTACTTTGTCTAGCGTTATCTAGTCTACAGGCCTCTTTCTATAAAGATATATATTTATATTCTCTCTAGGCTATTTGCTAGTACTCTTACGCTGCAGTGCGTTTTAATAGCTTATTGCAACTAGAGCCTTAGCTAGCACAATATACAAGCAAGAATTACTAGATCTAGCACAGCTATCTTTATTATTCTAGAACTATCGCATTCTTTGCAAGTAGAGGCAGGCTAGTATATAAATATCTAGCTACTAGGCGTAAGTCTTCTATTACTCTTCTAGACTTATTCTTTTATAGTTGTCTTATAGTTGCCTAAGAAGCAAATAGAGCTAGTGCTGCTTATAGAATCTTAAAATAGGCTTACTAGAAGACTAACTACTGCTACTACTTTACTATATTATGCTCTCTTTAGTAGACCGCATAGTAAAAGCATACTAGTAGATAACTATAAAACTATTCTTATGCTTGCTAGCGGCTTTAGTATAGCTGCGCAGCTACTATACTTAAAGCAGCTTATATATAGATATAAGGCTTTTTCTTGCTAAGTCTATCTTGTCTAGCAGATAGAAAATATAGGTAAGAAAAACAATTAACTAGCTAACTTAACACTAATTTAACGTAGAGATGGCGGTTCTATTATAGACTCTATTTAATAAGACACTAGAGCAGAATAGTAAAAAGAGAAAAAATATAAGTGCTCTAATTAGAGCTAGAACAGAAACTTACTAGAGTAAGATAGATTATTAGAATCTTAATATACGTGCTGTTAGGTGCGGTAAGCAAGGTATAGTAAGAGAAGAAAAGCTATAGCAAGGTGTATTATAGATCTATAGATCTAGACTAGATTCTTTAGTAGAAATGTAAACTAAATTTCTTTAAATTTCTATCTTATAACAAATTGGTTAGAGTAGTAGAGAATCTACTTATTAGCAATCTAAAGCGTATAATAGAATGTCGCAATTATACGCTAATATTAGGTAAATTAATATTACCGCGCTTTAGCTATTCTACTAACAAGCTATAGTTTCTACTATAGCTAGAATGCGTAATAATCTATATAGATATATTTACAAGTGCAACAACCGCGCTATTATACTTTATTAACTTAACTATTAGCTAGGTAAAAGATAAGAAGTATTAGAGCATATATTGCTCTAGAAGTATAGATACTATATAGATAGATTTATCTAGACTTAACACTTATTCTGCTTAGCTATTAGGCTATATAGGCTACAATTTTAGATTTAGAGTTGTTTATATAGAAATTACATAGTAGCACTATTATTCTAATCTAGCATCTTAAATATAACCTATAGTTTACGTTTACAATTTAGCCTAGAATGTAATACTAGCCTTTAGCCTTTTAATCTGCGCAATATAAAGCAAGTTGCCTATTATAATTATAAGAAAGACTTCTAATGCTTTATATGTTCTCTTTGTACGTTCTATCTGCAGATTTACTGCTGTTAAGTTAGTATAATAAAACTACTAAGGGTCCGCAGAGAGGCCCTCTATAATATATTTAATAATATAGATATAGCTACTATGTGCTTCTTGCGCGGCGCTTTTATATTATTTATAATATAAAGAAGTCTCTTAGAGTAGCTGTTTAAGCTTTTAAGATATCTATTCTGCATAGTAAATCTAATTAAGAGTAGTAGAATATAGGCTTTACTAGCTGTGTAGGGGATATATAGAAGAGAATGTAGATTAGTTATATTAACGCATATAACACTTCTTTAGCACTATAATTAGATATAGAAGATGTTAAGCATATTAAAATTTATAACTATAGTCTATGTGCAACACAGCTTAAGTATTTTAAAGCAGAAAGAGGTTCTAAGATTAGTATAAGAAAAAGATAAGAATACTAGTTACTACTATAATTATAGTATCTAGTCTAGCGGTGCTAGAATTATAAGCTTACATTACGCTAGCTGTAGAGTATTAACGTAATAGAAAACATGCTAGTAATTACGCCTATACTAATTTTTGCAGCAGTTATTCTAGTAGAGGATGTAAGCAAGGTTTTTAAGACACATCTATTATAACTTACTATATAGTAAAACTCTAAACTTTAGTTACGTCTCTAGCTAAAAGACACGGATATTTTATAAAATACTACGCTAGTTGTTATAGCAGTATATTCTTTTAGAAGAAGATCTTATAATATAGTAGATTATATATAGTGCAATACTGTATATGCTGTATCTACAAGTGTGTTACGTAAGTGCTTTACTAATTCTGCATATTTAATGTTTTTAGTAAGCTCTTTGCTAGATCTATATTATGCTGGCTAGAGCTAGAACAATAACGCGCGTTATAAACTAATAATTATACTAATATTAACACTACACGCAATATCTGCTAGCGTAAGCCTTATCTCTTACTCTATTCTTAATTGCTCTAGCTATTGCTTAGAATGTATGCTTTTTTAACACTTCCGCTTATTTGTCTACCTCTAGTCTTAGATAATATTTGCTATCTGTTTTAGTTAACAGTCTCGCTTCTTAACTGCTTTATTTAAATATAAATATATAGAAAGCAAGTATTATTAATTAGCTCTGTTAATAAGTAGTATAGAAGCTAATCTTAAGAAATCTAAACAACTAAACTTAACTCTTTAAAGATAGAGAATCTCTTATATTTAGCTTTAATAAAGATCTAGCACGTAAGAATAAGAAAAGAAGATATATTACTCTAATCTATATTATTTACACGCGTTAAGCACAACGTTAGATAAAACATTAAGCTAGTTAATAGTTACTTACTATAGGTAGATAGAGCTAGAGTGTAGCGCAAGAATCTAATTTAGCGTGCTTAGTAGCTATTAGAATGCTATACTGCTAGAGATGCAAGGCTGCATCTCTCTTAATAAGATATATTTAACGTTAAGCACTATACTACTCACATTAGACTATACTAGTCTACAACACTAATTAGTAGAAAAGTAATAGATATATAGTTTATAACGCTATTAGCGCTTACTAGGTAATCTATTTATATACTAAGCACATCTCCGCATAGAGTATAAGGTAATTTAGTATTATTATTAAAGCTAGCAGCTAAGATACTATTTAATTAATATGTTTATTAAGTACACACTATAAGAGCAGAAAGAAGAATAATACTAGTTTAATTACTTTTATTACATATTATAGTCTGTGCTATGCGGAGTCCGCTTTAATCTCTATAGCTATTTTTCTATACGTTTTAAGTGCGTGCTGTAAAACTTATATAGCATATTCTGCCTACGCTATAATATATGCCTAAGTATATATGCTGTTGTGGTGTGCTATGCGCTCTTACTTAAGATCTACTTTTAGTTGCTTGTTATCTTATATTAGTCGCTTTAGGCGCTAGATAATATTTAGTCTAAGTAGTCTACTTTTTTTGCTGCTCTGCGCACCCTCGCAACGCATAGTTAGCTTAGAGTAGATAGAAAAAAGCAGCTTAATAGCGCGTAGAGAGAATAGTTAGACACTAGAGATAAATAGCTGTGCGCAGATCTTATTTTATATCTTAGAATACATAGCTAGAGTAGTATAAAGACTAAGGTAGATATAGCGGATAGTAACAGACTGCTACTAACTTAAGTTATCTAAAAATAGCTATTAACGTGTACCTGGTCGCATAGAAGCATAGTAGCTAGATTAAGAACACTTAAAGAGTTCTAATTACGCCTCTAATAGCCTCTACATCTTCTATATATAGCACAGCAGCCTTAATAAGTAGAGTAGCACTTTAGAACCTAAACTATGCTATAGTTAATGCTATTCTTACGCTTATAAAGTTTATTATAGGCTAAGCTGCGTTATGCCTGCTAAGCTGTTTTAAGTATAAGTGCAAACTTATGTATCTTCTCTACTAACTAATATATACTTGCACTAAGCTAAAGTTAATAAGAAAACAAATCTTTCGCACGCTTAAAATAAAGCTACTTATTCTTACTAGAATATAAAGGCTAATGTGTACGCTACTCTATAGAAGCTTTGCATAAGCTACAGCTCTAGTAGCTTAGACACTAATACACGCTTAAGCACTACAGCTATAAATATCTAAAACCTATCTTATGCTGCCTCTTTTTACTATACTAAACATAGTCTATACCTTTAATCTTAACAACTTTATTAATTAAGTAGATGCGTTTTAACATTAGCAAGAGCTTTAGACGCTTAATTCTCTAAAGGCTAAAAACTACATGCTGTGTAGAAAACTAGCCTATCTTTACTAAAAACACGCTTTAGCTTATAGTCTACTTTAGAAGGCTAGCTGCGTGCTGCATAGTCTTAAGTATGCGATATAAGTATTCTAGAACTGTTGTCTCTATGTCTAAGCAGAGCAGCTTAAGTCTTAAGCCACTTAAATAGCTATTTTAGCGCTAAGCAACGATATCTAGTTATAGCTTTATACTTAGTGCTAAATAGACTAGAGTCTTTATAGATATAATCTCTATGTAGGTACATTAGTAGAAGGTTCGTTAGCTTAAGAGAGTAGTCTAAGAGGGGTATTATAAAGTAGAAAGATATAAATATCTTCTATAGTGCTAGCGTAGCTATAATTAATGCTAGAAGCGCTAAGCCCGCGTATAGAGAAGTAAGCAGAGAGCTTACGGTTTATATAGTATACTAAGACAACTATATATTATGCTCTATATGTTAAGGCGCGTGTTGCTTGCTATGCACTATTCTATTAGCTAGTAGAGTTAAGCTTTCTATAAGCGTAGGCGGATCTGTTGCTGTAGTAGAAAGAGCAATATATCTCTGTAGATTCTCTAGCTTCTTTTTAAGCTTCTTATCTAGATAAGTGTTAGCTAGTTATTCTGTTATTAATTAACTATAGAGACTCTATAGTAGTTGTGTTAGGTAATGCGGTTCTGCGCTCTGCAATACTTAGTAAGGTTGCTTATATACTTCTAGTTGTTGTTGTCTTAAGACAGAGCTTGGGTGCTAGGAGAAGCTGCTATAGGTACTAATAGTAGTAGCATAGGCTAGCGCAGCTACTATAGCGAATAGAGTAGTTAAAGAGTTAATACTGTGTATAGTGTAGAAGAGGTAGTGTATAATAAATGTTAACATGCGTAGAGAGCGAGTATATATACTAATAGCTCTAAGCTCTAACTATCTTATATTAGAGATAGAAGTAAAAGCTTAGAGTATTAGCCTATAAACTCTATGCTGTACTATACTTTGCTATGCTATGCTATATAAAGACTAATAGCATTATAGTATAGAATCTATGCCTTTGTAGAATTATACAGCTGCTGTTGTAGTGCAAAAGAGCTACTTTTATATAAGCTATAGTAGTGTCTTTATATTATCTAGCTTTCTTGCGGCTGTCTAGCGCGATTCTTAGTAAAGCATCTGCCGCCTATATAATAGAGTAATAAGCCTTGTTAGCTTGCTTACTATGCAAGAAGCAGCGTATAGCAAGGTTGCTAGCGCGTTAAGGTTGCTAGCGTATTAAGGTTAAATAAGAATTAAGTTCTTTATTACGTCCTGCTGGCGTGTAATAGCGTATAAGAGTATAGTAAGGCTCTAGCGTTGTTATATATAATAGTTATTGCGTTTAGTTAAGCTAAGTTAAGTTGTCTATAAGTCTATTATAGATTTCTAACAGAGAATAGAGGACAGAGCTTTAAGCTAGGCATAGACTAGCTTATATGCTATAGCATGCATAAGCTTATAGTTAAGTGCTAACTAGGTCTACTGCAGCTATACTAGCTATACTAGCTATATATAAGGTGGAGACTGCAACAATGCGGCAAAGTACATAGAGAAAGTAAAAAACAACCTAGATGTAAAGTTAAGTTACTTAAGTTGTTATAGACTATAGAAGATAGTATCTAATAGTCTTTAGTAGTATAGTAGCTGTAAAGCTTTTTCTCTCTACTATTCTTTATCTAAGACTTTCTGTAGTAACGTCTTTAAGTATAAAATAAACAATATAGTGCATGCAAGTCTTAAAAAGGCTCTAACTATAGCCTATAATGCGCTCTAGCACTTAGCTTAGCGTAGCTTTAGTTATAGCTCTAAGCGTGGCAGTCTTAGTGTTTCTAGATCTAGAATAGCCGCTATTATGCTATAAGTCTAACTAATTACTTTAAGACCTGCCTCTTAGGTGTCGCTTATAACTCTAAACATTGCTATAGCTATCTTATTAATTTTATCGCTATGGCTTGCTATAGTGTAATGTTAATATGTTTCTAGTGTTATAGCAGCTACTTGCATCTTGTGTATAAAACTCTTAGCTAAGTCTATAACTCTATATCTATTAACTATACTTAAGCGCGTAATGCAACGTGCCTAATACTTAGTGCACCTAGATATAACGCATGTTAGTAGAGTTAATAATAACTTTATAGAGGTTAAACAGCTATATCTATTTTATAGTTATAGCATAGTGGAGCGTAGTAGCTAGTAGCTAGTAGCATAGGTTAAGCTATATCTTAACTAGTAGACATAACTAGCAAAGCTTATATAGAGATTATAATAACATTACTATTAACAAGAATAGATATAAATGCATCTATATTAAAAAGAGTTTTATACTAATAGTAGCGTAGTTGTGTAAACATACTAGAAGTCTTCTTTGCTAACCTATGTTTTAGAACCAGCATACTAACATTAAACTACTCTTAACAAAAGCTAACTTTATAGTAGTAATAGCTACGTCTATTAGTATTACTGTCCGCAATGCGCTCTACGCTATAGATCTGCTATATCTAGCTAAGCAGCTGTGTACGTTCTAGGCGAGGTTCTTAGAGATCTAGCTTCTAAAGTTGTTAATATTCTTTCTGTTAATAGTCTTAGAAGAGCTAAGCGTGGCGTTAATAATGCTAGCGTTAAGGCTAAATAGCGTCTACGCTAGCTATAGAGTGCTAAGGTTGTTTAAGTCTAGCGTAGCTATAAAGACCGCCCTCTTGCACGCATTATTAAACTAGTAGTGCGCGCTCGCTTGTAGAAATATAATGCTATTAAGCTTATTAAGCGCGTCTACAATCTCTAGGTTCTAGCTAGGCTTAACAAGGCTGTTCTTAAGAATATAGCTAAAGTAGAGGTTTAACCTCTTAATAAGTGTTAGAAACTTAGTAGCGTGGGGGTGCACGTGTAGGGTGTTAATACCGCAGAGCTTAAGAAAGCTAACAGTAATACTAATATTAAGGCTAGTAAGTATAGAAAACGTGTTAACGTTCTAAATGCGCGTGTTAGAGTAGTTATGTTAGAGTAGGTTAAGATAAGTAAAGTAAGTAAGGTAAGTAAGATAAGTAAGATAAGTAGAATAAGGCTGCGTTGCACGTAATTTGTTATAAGCCTATACTTACTATAGCCTTTATAGCGCTGCTTTTTGCGCTCTTTGCGGGCTACGCATTATTAAAGTTAAAGACTATAAGCTTGTGTAAGGCGTCTCTAGTAAAAAGAGTTCTATTATTAATAAGCAGCCTCTAAAAGCGCTTAACTGCTATAGAGGCCTTAAGTAGATTATAAAAGAGCTGCTGTTGCTAGTCTATAGCTATAGTGGAAGCTAGCTAGATAGCCGCGCTTATAGTATAGCTCTAGCTATAAGGCTAAGTCTAAATAATGCTAAATATTGCTAGACTAGCTAAAAGAGTAGTTAGCGCGGCTATTATAAGTGTGGGCTAGGTAGTAGTAAGTTAGTAGATAGAATAATATAAGATAATGCTAAGAGAGAATAGAAGTAGATATAAGTAGGTGTATACGCAAGACTAAAATATAGCTAGCTGTTATTATATGCTTACTGCGTAGCGTGCTAGCGCTATTTATAGAATATAATTACTTCTACTACTTATTCTCTGCTAATAGTATTTTTAGCTACTGCTGCTAGAAGTAGTCTTTTTAGATAGCCTCTAAAAGTAGCTCTTAGTAGTAGATAGCTTGTTTTAGGTTGCTAACTATACAAGCTATAGTAGTAGATTAGTAGTAAGCCTAGACTTGCGCGAATACTCTACAGCCTATCTAGAGATATAGTAAGCAAGGCCGCTAACTAGACGTTTTAATAGTTAAAAACGCGCTATCTATATAGCAACTAGTAAATGCAGCTTTACTTCTACGCGCTGCTGCAATAAAATTTAGCAAGTAGGCTAATAGAGATAATTATCTACACTAGCTATAGTAGGCAATGTGTTTTAGCTTTGTTAATTGCGCTTATTTTACAAGTAGACAGCTTTAGGCTCTACTTTAGCACTCGCTTACATTATAGCAGACTATAGTATTCTTTACTAAGTTATTTCTTTTATTACAAGTCTACGCAAGTAATTTCTAGAAGAAAACAAGAACTAATTAAACATATAGTTACTGTAAGTTATATATATATATTACAGTTTACTATAGAGCAGCAACAATAGAGATAAATAAATATAATAACTAACTTACTATATGCTTATACTATATTTAAGAGTAGTACTTTTCTAGAACTATATCTAAATGCAATATAATAGCTATACACTACAGTGCAGCTTAGATAATAGTTTATAGGTATCTAAAGCACGTTTTCTACGTCTACTATTAGCTATCTCTTTATAACAATAATAGTCTTTGTAGGCGCCTAAGGCAAAGTAGCAGATGCAGACAAGCACAGCTATAGAAGTAATAATATTCTATTATCTATTAGCAAGCATAATCTATCTATAGAGAAGGTAATACTGCGCACTTAGCCTACACGCTTAAAGGTGTGTAGCAGCTATTCTGTTTTTATATTCTACACCTGCACTATTCTGTTCTACAAACCTAATGCTAGTTAATTGCTGTCTACTAAGAAGACTATGCTACTAATAAAGTGTGTATAGTCTTTAAGCGTTTATAGTAGCTATTCTGTCTTTGCGTCTTATACCCGCACTGTTATATTGTATAAAGCTAATACTAGTTAATTGCTGTCTGCTAAGAAGGCTATACTGTTAATAAAGTATATATAGCCTTTAAGCGTCTGTAGCAGCTATTCTATCTTTACGTTCTATACCCGCACTATCTTGTCTACTAAAGCTAATGCTAGTTAATCGCTGTCTGCTAAAAAGGCTATACTAATAACACTATACATATAGCTCTTAAGTGTCTGTAGCACCTATTCTGTTTTTATGTTCTATACCCACACCGTTCTGTCCCACAAAGCTAATGCTAGTTAATTACTATCTACTAAGAAGGCCACGCTGTTAACAAAGTATGTATAGCCTTTAAGTGTCTATAGTAGCTATTCTGTCTTCGCGTTTTATACCCGCACTATCTTGTTATTTAAAGCTAATGCTAGTTGATTGCTGTCTACTAAGAAGGCCACGCTGGTAACACTGTCTATATAGCTCTTAAGTGTGTGTAGCAGCTGTCCCGTCTTTACATTCTATACCCGCGCCGTCTTGTTGTACAAAGCTGATGCTAGTTAATAGCTGTCTGCTAAGAAGGCCACGCTGCTAACACTACTTATATAGCTCTTAAGCGTGTGTAGTGGTAGTCTAGTCTTTGCATTTCACACCCGCACTGTCTTGTCCCACAAACCTAATGCTAGTTAATTGCTATCTGCTAAGAAGGCTATGCTCTTAATATAGTCTGTATAGCCTTTAAGCGTGTGCAGCAGCTATTCTGTCTTCGCGTTCTATACCCGCACTGTCTTGTTATCCGAAGCCAATGCCAGTTAATCGCCGTCTGCTAAGAAGGCTACGCTGGTGACACTGTCTGTATGGCCTTTAAGCGTGTGCAGCGGCTGTTCTGTCTTCGCATCCCACACCCACACCGTCATGTCGTGTGAAGCTGATGCTAGTCAATCGCCGTCTGCTAAGAAGGCCACGCTCCTAACCCAGCCTGTATAGCCCTCAAGCGTGTGCAGTGGCAGTCCAGTCTTTGCGTCCCACACCCGCACCGTCATGTCGTGTGAAGCTGATGCCAGTCGATCGCCGTCTGCCAAGAAGGCCACGCTGCTAACACTACTTGTATGGCCCTCAAGCATGTGCAGCAGCCGTCCCGTCTTCGCATCCCACACCCGCACCGTCTCGTCATCCAAAGCCGATGCCAGTCGATCTCCTGCTGCCGAGAAGGCTACGCTGCTAACACCCTCCGTATGGCCCTTGAGTGTCTGTAGCAGAGGTCCCCAGTCTTCGTCCAGCCCAGACTTCACTTGCACTTCCTCTGGCATTTGGTCCCTGTACTGATGCCGGACAATGCTTTGATGCGGTGCAAACACTAACGCTCCATAGTATACCTGCAGCGGCGCTTCTTGAATCCCGGATCCGCTCCACATTGCGAATCGCAGCGCATCGTGGACGACTTTCGATACCTTCACTCTCTCAGGTCCCTTGTCTGTAGTCAGTATTAGCACTGTTGTGTGGCTAGTCTCCGACCTACAGCTAGCGATGCCTGCAGCTGTTGCAGCGCAAGTATGGCCTCCGGTATCTTCTGCAGCAGGCTCATTGCCTCTAGCCAGTGCAGCAGGTGGTCCTGAAAGAAGCGGTGCACCTCGTCGCCGTCTGCTAAGACACGGCTGCAGAAACGTTCGCCTCTCTGCAGATGCTCGATCCAGTACTCGCATGCGTATGCAATCAGTGGAAGATAACTGTTCTTGATGCATTCTGCTTCGATCACTTCTTGTATACGCGCTCCTGGCTTCTGCAAGCTGCACATGTCCCTCCGCAGCGTGCTGTCCATCACGTCTAGCAGGCGGTCGGCCAGCCGCCCCTGCTCCTCTGCAAGCGTGACATGGAACACTTGCTGGCTATTGCCTCGTGTGAAGTAGTCTTTAGCGGACAGGTGGATGAACGACACAACGCCTTCACGCACAGTCAGGAACGAGCCGCAGCGGCTGACAAGGTCGGCGACTGCTTGGACGTTCTTAAAGTGATCTTTAGAGAGGCCTGCAATTACGGCAAGCTCTCCAAGCTGCAGCGGCCGGATAGCAAGCGTGATGGTCCGCAGAATCTCTCTGCAGTACTCCACAGTCCTTGCGTCCTGCGCCACGATCTGCACCATCATCCGGTCGTACAGCGGGTCGAGCCCTGGCGGCACTGCCTGCAACACCTCGCGCGTGCGCCAGAGCGGCACATCCTCCAGCTCTTTGCAAACCAGCGACACCCACAGAAACGTGCCTTCTGCCTTGTCGCGGAGCTGCTGCTGCACGCAGGCGGAAACTGCCTGTGCATGTCAATGCACAGTACGGTACTTGTGCTCCGTCCGGCTAGGTGCGGGAGAACAGTCATCCTCGCTCACGTAGGCGTTGAACTATTCGCGGGACGATCTATCTAATTGTGTATGCATAGTGGCTCGATGGTTGCTGTACATACAAACCACTTGGGACGTCAACCCTTAAAAGGACTCGCGTAAGAATGTCAGACCCATTATTACTGGAGCACAGAACCACTTCTCGATATAGTGCCATACTGCACCGTACTGTACAGTACCATGTAGATGATCACACCATGGCTGCTCGCGTAAGGTGTGCAGCCGAAGCCACGACGCAGCTGGACTCACCCGGGGACAGGAACAAACTGCGAGAGCCTCATGGCAAGACGCAGCACTATACAAGACAGTCGTGTGCCTCACGCTATCAAGAGACACCTCGTAGGCTACTCTGGGAAGCACATGCGACTATGTTCGGGGAGGCAGTGATGCAGGTGACTTTGCGACCTAGGCTTCGCAAACGACACACATGCAGGGAGTGATGACAGCATCTATATATAAGCCTCGCATACATGGCCGTGCTGGAGCTGTTGCACTACCCGCTTCGCTGAGGGACTAGAGCTTGAGTCTGTGTGCAGCAGGCGGATGGAAGAACGGCAATAGTCGCCTACAGGTTAGTGTTGATGCACGAAGCGGCTGACATTCTCGTACGCGCCAAAAGAGATGATTTCGTCCTCTCCATGCACATGCTCGAAGAAATGCATCGGTGCCGGGCAAAACGGTTTCCCTACCCCAGCCAGGAGCCCCCTCAAATCTGCTATCGATCTTGGAAGGGCTGGACAACAGGCTCTTACGTGTACGCCTGGGGCCCTGCACACCATCCCAATGGTTCCGCATGTGGCGGACAGAGATGGCGGAATCATCCAGTTCTGCTTGTCGACATCCGCAAGAACGTTGGCGGAGAGGTCGAGTTCACCGTCGCGCATTTGTACGACCGGCACATCGCTGCTCAACGTTTCCGAGGTCTCCCGAGGTGCGCTCGATGGAAGGTCTCCGTCTCGCTTTGCACATGGCCGCGACGGCGCACATACGTCTTGAGCGACCATTTAGAGATAGTGAACGAGTGGGACCTCAGGATCTGGTCGCGATCGGTGCCTCCTTCGGTAGCGACACAACGTGCTTTTAACACGCATACCAACCGACTCGTGAGGTGCGACGCCGTGCCAGAACCAAGCATAGGAATAGCTCTGAATGTGAGGCTAAGCTTTCGACATTTCCTGCGACTGCCGCCTGAGGTTCGAGACAGCATCTACGACTATGCGCTCCTGGACTGTCATCAGAAGACAAACCACAGTCGTATATACACCCACAGCCTGCTACTGGAGCGAGCGTACCACGAGAAGGGCTGGCCTTGGTACTGCAACCTGTTCATGCCCACGCTAGGTCCGCTGCCTGCCCTCCAAACGCCAAGCATACTCCGAGTCTGCAAACAGGTCCGCTATGAAGCATTGCAAGTTCTCCAAAGGACAAAGATCCTTGTAGTGACGGTGGCTACCGTTGAAGATGATCTGCGAGAGCTCGGGAAGTCCTGGTTGCCGAGCATGTCGCGTTTCTCGCATATCAGGGTCGATTTCATCATGACCTCCATCACCGCGGAGATATTGCTCGAGTGCTTCAATCGAGTTGCACGTCTGCTGCTTCGACAGGCTCATGCTCTACAGTTTCTCGAGATCAGGATCGGATACTCGCACGCCCATGCATCCGCCGCCGTTCGCGAACACGGCTTTGCGCTTGTAGTATCATGTGACGATGTTGCGAAGAGCATGAGTAGGCTCGTTCCTCTAGTTCGCGCGGGCAACGAACAGAGACGCAGAACGCACAGACCGATGCAGCTCAGCTGGGGAGTCAGTGATGCACAGATGGAAGCGGGAGACTTCAGTTGCGCGTGCACCTACCTGAGCGCCAGTGTTCTCCGACAGATATGGGCAGACGTATGCGGGGAAAGCACAGACGGCGGCGGCGATGTAGCCTTGGTTCTCTCAGAAGACGACTGCCGGCGGCCCGGTTGCAAGCTCCATTGCCGCTAGGGAATAGGGTCTGGCTCGGTCTTGAGTGGCGTCTACTGTGAATCTCTGTGGCACAACGAGGAAGTTTTGTGGTAAGATTCAATCGAGTCCTTAGTACACTATTCCTATTGAACCTCCCTCTCAGATGCGCGTAGAACTCTCGATATCTTGCGCTCAGCGATTGGTGACTGTAGGAGTATGGCTCTCATGTGAACACAAGGCTCGCACTCACAGCACGTACGAGTCATCAGCACGCTTTGCAGTGACATACAAGGTCGGCTTCTTACTGTAAAGATTGCGTCGCTGTTGCTGACAGGACGAGGGCGTGTTCCTCCTGCGCTTGCTATTAAGCCACTGCAGATCAGAGACCAGCTCGCCTGTGTGGTTCGCGCGCGCTGACTGGAGTCCTAAGCCGGATCAGGACAACGGCGAATCGTTGAGGATGGAGAGTGTCGCGAGCACAATCGGTCTCCGGTTCTGCAGTCAGCTTTGTTCTCAACGCACGGTCCATGCGACGGGGCTCTTTCCACATCTGTGCTAGCGCACTGCAGGGGTGGCCGTGCTCTAGCGAACCTGTCAGGTGATAGCAAATCGCGACGTTGTTGCAAGCTGAGCCTCGTGGGCTTAGCCCTCTCGTTAGCATAGGGGGCTGAGGTGGCAGGCGTAAGGTGAGGCAAACGCATTGCGCCAGACTGGCAGCAGTTAAACCAACGGCTGCCCAAACCTCAGAGTCCGGGTTAGGGCCGACCCAGCACAATCAGTAGAGCAGTGTAGAGAAGGTCATCGTAGGACACAAGGCACGTTCTCATTGTAACAATCGCGTGTCGCTCTAGCAAAAGCCATTCAAGAAGCGCCACAGTCCCAGTCAATCCAGTATAGGGTGGCATACAGTACAGCTAGCCTCGGCGTCACATCGTTGATCAAGTAATCATACTTAAGCATGGCTTACACTAACCGCAGATCCGCAGGTGTGCGTGGGGGTGACCGAATCGTCTAGACAGTGACTCCATCTTGCTGAGGGGCGTTTCACGCTCACGGGCAGGGGACGTTACATGTCTCTTGTACTAAAAACGCTACAGTAAGACTCAGGGGTTATCTACAGTCTTTAACCATACTTCCTATGTAATTTTTGCATTGCTATCTAAGATGCCTCCCTGCCCGCCGGAAATCCGAGTGGGCCGGAATGAACCAATCAGCTTGCGATAATCACAGATTTCTCTATAATCCTCGCAAGTTGATTGGTTGATTCCCGGCCACCGGGATTTCCGACGCACAGGGAGGCATATTAACAGTACTGTTGAAAAATCTTCCGCACATGCGCCCGAAATTGATGCCTCAATGCCCTCCTCACCTTCTGCGGTCCTAGCGCGGGAGTGTCTTCGATAGTGGGCGACTGGACGCAGTCTACTGTGGTTGCTTGTAGTCTGTATAACGCATGCACCTTGTCTTGGAGCTTTTCGCACCTGCATACTCAGCGTGTGTGTCAGGGAAGTCAATACATTCCCGCCGTAGAAAGAGCACTTGAAGACGGATGTGATTGTGCTGCAGAACGCCCTCTACGTAGGATAGTTGTGCAGCTTTGGCATACTTCTGGAGGTGTCTCTGCGGGTTTTGTTTGCATGTCTCGTCAACTTGTAGTGCGCTTAGTGTTACCAACTCTTGCTAACAAACTTGAGTGGGCTACAATCTGTGTCTAGATAGTAGTGATGGGACAGAGTATCTCCATCCTCAGTTCCCTGCTGAAAATAGAGCTAGAAGTTGTACGAACACCCCTCGTTCTTATCTTCATCGCCACCACGTCTACTATGATGGAAGAATGCTCGCGTCCGTCATACACGTGCGTCGTGCGAGCTGCATCTTCTTGCCAATGCTAGCTAGTGACCACAGCCGAGCTGGTTCTCGGCTTTGGGGACGTGGTCATTGGCAGGCTTTGCGTCTTTACATGCCAAAAGACCCCCCTTATAAAGACGTCCGCTATACGACTTGTGGCGGGTTTATCCGCATCCCTCGAGCGTCCTTAGATATTCGTTTAAGTAATCGTGCAGGCTCGCAGTCAAGTGGGGTTTCGGTTACTGGTACGCGGTGATCAGGCTGGCTTTCGGTCTCGCTATCGTGTCTCATGCGCTTCGGGCAAGCTGTTCGCGCTGTCATAGCGCGGGTCGGGGCGCAAGCTGTCACGCGCCGCTCTCTAGTGATTGGAGTCTGTCATTCGTATGGCTGTGTATTACTTCCGGATCTTTCACATGCGCGGGTACTTCCTGGAGTATACAGTATCTAAATACCATGCAATCCAGCCTCTGAATCATCATCTCGCTATTCACGACATCAAATTACTCCAAATCTCTACTCCACTATCTCGCCTCTCAATTCTCCCAAGAAGTCGTTATCATCTTTCCCGAGTACGTTGCCAGTAGTACAAGCAATCAGGTCTGCTCAGGAACACTTACTTGCTAGTCAAACATGTCTAAAGCTATTGGAAATTTCGTTCAACAGGCGAAGTCTCTCAGTGGCGCCGCCTCCAAATTCACTCCCGGGGCTGCAGAAGGCAACCGTATCCTACCATCCAAATCCAAAGATGCAGAATTCCAGTGCCGTATCGACGCAGGTCGGTACGACTCTGCTACCAAGAAACTCAACGTTGTTCTCCAGATCAACTCGCAAGCGAAAAGCCCGGCATTGAGGGACTGAGCGAGGAAGAAGTCGACTCATGACAAGTTAGCCACAGAGACCTTTGATACGGCGGCCCAGGACAAGACGGCGGAGCTCAGTAGAGTGCTGGCATCGCTTGAAGCACAAGCAAAGAAGAAGCTCGGTTGAATGGAGCATGGGTTCGTACATGCAACGAGCTTCTGATAAGCTCCCGACAAGATTGGACTGACTGTTTCGTAGAATGGAGAAGTTGGCATTATCGTGGCATCCTTGCATGTACGGTTAGCGAATTGCCTTCTAAGGGAGATGTACACAAGTGGGAAAGACTGTTCTCAGTATTGAAGCCTTAGCAGGATGCCGGGTGGAACCACGTCTTAGAATGACGCAAGCTATGAGATGTGGGCCTGATTCAACATCGGGCCCAGAGAGAGACCACCCTCTTCACTCGTCAATCATCATGTTCGGTGCCTGGCGTTGCATATTGTGGGCTATTCTACTCTTCTACTTCTGGTCGATACAAGTTGGTGCAAAGTGGGGTACATGTCTCACGAAATACCGTATTACACTGATAATCCACGGAATATATACATAAACTTCCGGATCTCATCGCGAAGCCGTCTGAAGGCTTCCTCTGTGCCCTCACCGTAAGTAGGCGCCACCTCGACGTCGAACAAGCCGGACAAAGAGTAAGCTGCGTCCTTCTTGAGCTTCGTATGCCGATCCTGTCTCCAGCGAGACCGTTCGTTGACGCTGGACTGAGATAGAGGAGCCCCTTCGAGCACTTCGCATGGGATGGCTGTAATCTCGTAGATCTGGGCCTTTAGCGACGTCCTGTCACCAAGCTTCGGCTACTCGTGTGAGAAGAACTCCATCAAGCTGGGTTGGAGAAGCTCCTACAGCGTCCAGCCACGCGTAAACCACTTGCTCTCTCGGAACTCTGACTCCCATGGCGGCGGGCTGGCTGCTCTCTCGACCGGAAGAGACGAAGCAGACACGTCGGGCAGGTAGACGTAGCACCGGGCTGCGTTACGCTACCAGCGAAACATTGACCGAATGGCCAGTGAGTAAGCGTTGCTACACAAGCTCGATTAGCTGTTAGTGTTGTTTTTCTTATCATTGCGTTGACTGGGTCTTGGCGTTGGCATGTTTTAGAGAAATGAATAGAAATTTAATAATGCTTTGGCTGATGAGTTTTGTTCTTGCTGAGAGATCTAGGTTTAATGCTAATCGCTGTGTAACACAAAATCCACTACGGCGCAAACAGTAAGGCGTTACTCTAAGACTGTGTCTGCGTGCGTCCGTTAAAGAAGTTGTTAGTAGGCAGCCAGCTGCGGCGACGGGAGACTCGCCTGGTGTTATTGCTGCTGCTACAGCCGCTCAATTGAGCCAGCAGCAGCAGCAGCAGCATCTAGAACCGCAAAACGAAGCTGTCGAGGAGCCACATCTGCACTTCCGGTGGCGCGCCTGCTGGGGTACAATGGAGAAAAACGCAATAGCTTCAGCTGCGTGTTTTGCGCGTAATAAGCCTATGTAACGTCAGTCCAAGCGAGCCGGGACGCACGGTGTGACGGGACGCTTGATCTTCTGGAAGCTCGGGATTAACTCCAACGCACTGCAATTGAACATGAGCATTGCGCATTTTTCTTTTTACAGAGCTTGTGCTCTTCTGCCCGTGCTGTCGCATGTTTTCTCGATGTCGTTTTTCAACTCGCCTCTGATAGCCCCCTGTTCGTTAGCGACGGCATACATCTGTTGAGTGCTCGGTGGGCGAGAAAGGGAGTCAGCATGTGAGAGGTCAAGACTGCAGACTCAAATGCCTGACTTAAAGTAAGAAATGTGCGTCCCGGCAATTTCTCCGCATGAACGGCAAGATCGTCAAAACGCGTCTGACCGGCCGTGCATCCTAAGCGACATTTGGCAGCAGTAGCGTGTTGAGATGTTTGCGAGCTGCGGCTTCCACGAATTACCTGGCCTTAAGCAGCTCTTATCCCCGGCCGTGCAGGCAGCCGTTTCCTCGTTCCCCAGTCGTGCTCGCCCCACCGCATAGAACCATGCAAGAAGCTGCAACGGTAACCTTCGAAGAGCTGCCCCATTCGCTAGCACCTTGCCTACGTGTGCACTTCCCTAGCATGAGTTCAAACACTGCCTCAACGCGGATAGTGAGGCGAGGCGACGCAGGACGCTGGGCGCTTGATGTACCCAGCACCTTCAGCCTGGTTGCATGCACTGCCTCGCCAGGCTGCCTCCTCTGCGTTGTCGCAGCCGTATCGTTCTACTCTCACTACCACAAAAGTAGTCCACGCCTCTACTTCCCCAGGCCAAACTCTGAGCTGCAAGCGCCATGCGGCTTCTCCATCTTAACGCGCTGGGCAGACTGATCTTAACAGACTTTCGCAGCAAGCCGATCCCGCCCTACGCTATCCTGTCGCACCAATGGAGCGACTCCGAGGTCCTCATCGAAGACATATCAAGTGGAAACTACAAAGATAAAGAAGAAGGCTATAAGAAGCTACAGTTCTATGTCAAACAGGCGGCTCAGGACAGGTTGCGGTACTCCTGGATCGACACATGCTGCATCGACAGATAGGACAACAACAAGCGCTCGAAGGCGATCAACTCGATGTTTCAGTGGTACCGGAATGCGGCCCAATGCTACGTCTTTCTGTCAGATGTCTCAGTGTCTTCTGCAACAGAGGCGTCCCAGCGCAGCAGCTGGGAGGCGTTCTTTCAGCAAAGCGACTGGTTCAGCCAAGGATGGACGCTCTAAGAGTTAATCGCGCTAGTGTCAGTCGACTTCTTCTCGCGCAAAGGACAGCGCATAGGCGATAAAGCGTCACTTAATCAACTACTACACAATATTACTGACATTCCGCTCGCGGCACTGCGCAACTGTCCTCTAGACTAGTTTAGCACATCTAAACAAATGTAGTAGGCTAAGAAGCGCACAACAAAGGAAGCAGAAGACATCGTATACTACCTGCTTAGAGTACTTAGCATCTCGATGCCGGTTACGTATGGCGAAGGGCAGAAGAGTGCATAGAGGAGACTGCAAGCTGAGATAGAGGCAGATAGTATCACACCATTAATCATTTCGTTCTCACGAAACAAGTCTTTTGTGGGCCGCAATTCGCAGCTCGCTCAACTTAAAGCAGCGCTCTTCAGCAACGATCAGACTACTACCACACTAGCAATAGTCGGGCAAGGCGGAACAGGCAAGTTACAGCTCGCGCTCAAGGCTGCCTACAGAATAAAGCAGAACAGTAGAAGTTCCATTTTCTAGATTAACGCAAGCGACACGGAAAGCCTCTACCGGTTATATGCAAGCGTTGCGCAGAAGCTCAGCGTTTCTAGGTAGAACGATAATCAGACAGACATAAAGTAGCTTGCAAGACGCTGTTTCGCAGAGATAAGCACGCGGCAGTGCTTGCTAATCTTTAACAATGTCGAGGGCATAAATGTGCGGCTTAGTGGCTCGTCTACGCAAGAAGCTGCAGACTTGGCCGACTTTTTACCGCACTCCAAGCTGTTTTCTGTCATCCTCACAACAACAAAGAGCGATATAGCTAAGGCACTTGCTCCATAGATTGTCACAGTGTTGCATGAGCTAACACCAGACACGGCGCTCAGAATGCTACAGTACCGCTTAACAACGCCACTTTCAAAAGCTAAGTAGCAAGAAACCATGCACCTGCTTAGAGAGCTATTGTATCTGCCTTTAGCAGTCACGCAAGCGGCAGCGTGCATAAACGCCAGTAGTATAACAGTGCAGCAGTACCAAGCACAGCTAGACAAGCACAAAGACGTAGCTCTTAAGTACAGCGATAATCTAGCTAAAGGTAAACTGCGCGAGTCTCGTCTAAGAGACACTATAGCTGCTACACTATCTCTTTCCATAAGTCAAGTGCGCTAAAGCAGTGCAGTCGCTGCAGACTATCTCTTTCTTGCTGCATGCGTAGATCAAAAGAACATCCCGCTTAATCTTCTAGAGGCAGCTTCGCCGCGGGCCCGTAAAGATGCCATTAGAGTACTTAACAGGTATACGCTCATCACTAGGCGACCTACTAAGTCAGCACTTAATGTTCATCGACTCGTCTATAATGCGCTGCGAACAAGGCTGTAGGTATAGAGACAGCTCTAAGAATAGATTCAACGCACAATCACACAGCTACTCCAAGTGTTTCTAAACCACAAACACGGCAACAAAAGCAAGTAGAGATGACTGCTTCCGCACGCACAGTATATGCTGTCGCATAGTCAAAGGGACGACAACAAGGAGAGATCAGATCTTGTATAGAAATGTGCCATGACCCTATCTAGTAACAGACAATATAAGGAAGCCGAAGAGCTGTTTGTGCAAGTAATGTAGGCGAGGAAGAGAGTGCTTAGCAACGAGCATTCTAATACACTAATTAGCATACACAACCTAGCGTCAACGTATATAAACCAAGGGCGATAGCAAGAGGCTAAAGAGCTGTTTGTGCAAGTAATGCAGACCTAGAAGAGAGTGCTTAGCAACAAGCATTCTAACACGCTGACCAGCATGCACAACCTAGCGTTAACGTATAAAAACCAAGGGCGATAGAAAGAGGCTAAGAAGCTAAACGTGCAAGTAATGCAGATAAGAAAGAGAGTGCTTAGCAACAAGCATTCTAACACGCTAACCAGCATAGGCAACCTAGCGTCGATGTACTAGGGCCAAGAGCGATAGAAGAAGGCTAAAGAGCTGTTCGTGCAAGAGACGTAGGCAAGAAAGAGAGTGCTTAGCAACAAGCATTCTAACACACTAATTAGCATACACAACCTGGCGTCAACGTATATAAACCAAGAGCAATAGCAAGAGGCTAAAGAGCTGTTTATGCAAGTAATGCAGACCTAGAAGAGAGTGCTTAGCAACGAGCATTCTAACACGCTAACCAGCATGCACAACCTAGCGTCAACGTACAAAAACCAAGGGCAACAGAAAGAGGCTAAGAAGCTAAACATACAAGTAATGCAGATAAGAAAGAGAGTGCTTAGCAACAAGCATTCTAACACGCTAACCAGCATGCACAACCTGGCGTCAACGTACTGGGGCCAAGGGCGATAGAAGAAGGCTGAAGAGCTGTTCATGCAAGTGATGCAGACCTAGAAGAGAGTGCTTAGTAACAAGCATCCTAACACGCTAATTAGCATGCACAATCTTGCATATATATTACAGTCATAGTTTTGTCACAAGGAGGCCCTTGCACTAATAGAAACATGTTTCCAATTACGCCAGCAGGTCCTTGGCGAGCAACACCCTCACACATTGTCATTGCTTGAGATGTTAAATAGCTAGCAAGCGGACTTGCGCGAAATTCATTAGTGATGCCAATAGCCATAACTGTGCTTTTTTATTAAGCCTAGTGACATTAGCTAAAACTGGATTCGAAAGTGGTCTAGTACGTTAACAATGCGGAGAAATCTAGCAATGTAGATAATTCTACAAAGAGCTTTGATAGACTTACTATAGCAAAGATCTACGCATAGTGGAAAAAGACCAGTTCGCGAAGCACGTCTAGAGTGTGGTTTCATGCGATGGAGGCGAGCAGGACTGGGGCAACGATTGCCCGCACGGTAGCAGGTGTCCAGTTCCGGTATGCCCTTTTGTATCAGGAGAGAAGGATATTGGAGGCGATCCTAGAACACGTTGCGGACTTGAAAGGGGTTGCGCAGAACGATACAGACAGAGGGTACTGTGAGTATCGCCCATTCGGAAGCGGGCAAGGCAGTGTGAGTGTACGTTGTATGCAGGGCTGACAACCAATCAACATCCACAGCTAGCAGTCCCCAAAGCGCTTCGCCCCGCAGTCGCCGAGCGAATCATACACATCCGAGAAGACAATTCCGCTAACTCCGACCACGGCCGACACGATACAGAAAGCGCTCAGGGCTTCACCAGCCTTCGACTATCAGACTGAGGCGATTAACGCGGCGGTTGTCTGACAGCTCCCAGCCGCGCTGAAGGAAGCTCTGCCTGCTCTCCTTCACGAGATCATGCCTACACTCTTCGCTGGCTCGCCGTCACACTCGAGTCGTAGCACGCCGCACATCTCCTTCGACCGCTCGTACTCGAAGAAACCGCGCTCGTCGCCCGTCAAGCTATCGCGCTTGTCGCCTCCAAGGACTCGCGCTCTTCCCTCGCCTCGCCGACAAAGCCCCACTGCTCCTCCCGAAACGTCACAGTGTATAAGACGCTCAGGTTGTTGGGGTGCGCGTCACGCGCACGGACATGGTAGGTACATGCGCGACCGTGACGATGCGGATGATACAGTAACGCCAATATATAGAGTCTTCCGTTAGGAAACGGCCCGGGCCGAGAAGAACCATGCACGCAGGGATGATCTTACCGTTTTGGTGAACAATTTCAGCGTGCTTTAGATTCCACCGTTGTGGTTTGACCGGATCGAACGTGGCACAATTACAGTGGCTAACGTACCTCCACACATGCACCAGCTGGGGGCACGATGTGTGCCGCTGACCTTTGCCTACATGTATTCAGACAACAAAAGCGACTCAAATTCTACAACACCGTCATAATTCAAGCTTGACTATGCTTCCACCGAACACTGCACAGTCTGGACAGTCAATCTGGGACGGGTTGGACCGACGCAAATTTGAGAGCGAGATCGATGCATTGCATCGCACGAACTTTGTACCGGAACCAGAAGCTCTGCAAAAGAAGGACTGGCCCAAGACACGTCAGATAGACTGTCTCCCATTTGAGACAGAAAAGCAGTTGGCTGACGATGTTGCTTTTGTGTCCGCCTATGAGTATGGTGTGCAGTATGTGACCGCTGCGACTGTTCAAGCTAGCGAACAAGACGGTCTCTTAGTTCTTCTAGCTGCAAATGAGGGCATCTGCGACAAGGTTCGAAAGGCTTGGGAGAAGCTGATGCCGCTTCTCGGGAAGTGTGCTGCGAAGAGCTAGTGTCCCTCTTGGAAGTTATGACATATTGCTGACATTTGCAAGCTTTATCTAGAGAGCGCTGCACGGAGGATGCTTTTGACATCATAGTGAGTCTCAATAAGAACCGAATTCTTGGACGATTAGCATCACGGCATTTCAACCCACCGTCGCACGAGAAGGGACCCCCTCGAGACGCGCTATCGGAACGCCTCAAGATTCTCACGCAGTCCTCGAAATATCAGCACAGCACCAATGTTGGAGAATTCTATCGTCAGATTGAGTTGTTTCACACTACCTCCAGTCATGTGGAAGAGTCCAACGCTGATCTAGATGCTATTAAGGCTGCCGTCAAAGAGGCCTTTCAGCTCACTGGGGATGGATTCTCTCTTCTGAGTCGCCTCCAAAAGACCAACGTTCCGCCCTCCGCCATGGACCGGCGAGAAGTGCGTGAGCTCAACAAGCTTGGCAACTATTGGCGCATATGCCTCAGCTTTACACATCTATGCCGATCCTATCGCTCTCTGTTCCACAACCTTCGCTTGGGGTTGATCGAGCCATTCGCAGCATCGGTCGTACCCGGAAACAATACGCTCAGACATGTACACGCTGAGGTGCAGATGCTCGTACACCACGAAATCAAAGGCCGCTCCAACTGGCCTCGCGCAATCGGTGTATCGAAAGAATCTTGTTTCTTGTGCGATTCTTTCATCAAGTCTCATGGTTCATTCTTCGTCTCTAAAGCGCATCGTCAAGTGTATCATCGGTGGACTATACCAGACCTCTCAGACTATAGCCCGGAGTCACTAGATCGCCTTCGGAGAGCCTTACAGGCCATGAAAGACGATGTGACTAGCGAGCTTCAGCATGCTAAACGCAATCGTAAATTTCGCCCTTATCCTCTCCAGAGCTCAACAAATTTGCACAAACCCATCTACCCCACGCCATCGATAACTACGATACTCTCATCGACTAGTGGGGAGGCGAACGTTGCGAGCGACACCACTGTTTTAGCAACGAAGCAAGCGCCAACCCCGCCGCAGAAGGTCGAATCATCAGGGCGACACCATCAAGACCACTGCTCCGGAACGTCACAGAGTCATGCTTCCCATTCTTCGGGGAAGGATTCTGTGCCTGATGAGAACCTTAGCGTCTCAGTCTGTCATAGTCAACCAAGATGCGCAGAAGGGGCATGTCTATCTGCACTTTTAACTTCGAAGTGGTTGGAACTCTTCATATGCTTGCCCGATGGTAGCTCAGCTGGTTGGACTTCTGATTTGACCTCAATACAACTGGACAGCGTACTCTTGACGCCCTGGTCAACGAAACAAATCGGGCACAGCTTCGACTTGAGCCAGCTTCACCCTGGAGAGGATGTCGTTGTGAGTGGTCATAAGATCCACCGCGAACACAGTAATGCGGGTTTTGAGACGAGCATTGTTCTCGCGTTCGAGCAACAGGATCCGATGCTGATGAGTTGTTCTTGGTCCGAGCTTAAGCCAGTCTAGCTGAGATTACGTGAAGTAGGGGCTTGAGAAACCCAGGGACCGACCGGGTAGATAGATAACATTGTTTTCTGGTTATCGTAGTTCCGCTGTCCGATTGGACTGTAATTGCAACCTGGCTGAGGTCCAGCCACCCTGTTACACGCATCTGGAGCGCTGCGGGCCGAACCATGTCAACGTCTGGATTCGGGCGCCCATCTACTTCCTCATGTCGACTGGCGAGATTTTGCCCTTGTAGCCGCACTGGAGTACACGTACAACCACCGCGCCTAAGAGGATGAAAGTGGTCGTGCAAGCTTTTGGCCTACAACATTGTTTTTTTTTTGTATTTAGAGGCTTTGCGACGTGTAATAGGCATATTTACAAGGTGTGGGTGCTAGTAATACTATTATAATGTGTGGTTGAACATAGGATGATGGGGGCGCACGGGCCAAAAGTGTTCGGTTCAAAAAACGAGCTTCTCCGTAAACTGCTAACGCGTATTGAGTAATGATATTAAGTATGCTAAGATTGTGGCTCAAGAGCCTGTGGATGAAGGCATCAGTGCGAATTTTAGAGCACGTGATGTGTCAGCATCAGCGGCTTATGAGCGTCCTTGCATTGGGTATAGCCTTGCTATCAGAGTATGTCCTATAAGATCATATCTAGTTAGGACACGCATAAGGAGGAAGACACGATCACTAACCGGAAGCCGCAATTTTGTCTGCCGCAGAAGGAGCCTTTTATAGAAAACGGTAGACTTTCCGGAATTAGAGGATTTAGAGACAGTCCCAGGTTCGAATTCCTTCTCGATATCTCCAGAATGCGACATCCCGTGACCACAGTCGCTCAGTGGCGCCACTTCTATAGAGGAAGTAACCCGAATTGCGTTGATGTACTGCTCATTCCGGATCCAGGTGGCGAGCGCCTCGACTTGGAAATACTCAGCTTCACGCAGCAAGCTCGCGTACAAAGAAAGATCAAAGCCATTCGTGCGAGTCCAGAAGATGGGCGGCGCGGCGCTTCGTAAGAAGTCTAGAATATGCTCAAAGAGAAGAGGACTGCGATCAATGAAGGGCGCATCGTTGACGTGGTAGGTAGTACTTTCAGCCCAACGAGGGGAGAGCATATTGGCGAAGTATGGTGATTGTTCGAGTGTAGACTTGAGCGTGGTGAACGGGCGACCACCCACATTTATCACGAATGCGTCGTTCATTGTTGTGGCCGTACTTGGATAAATGCGAAGGAATGTGGAGAATTCAACTTGATTGGTTGTATGATTGATTGACTGACTCTTACTCGGTTGCAGCCGTGATATCCACAGCTATGCCTGGCGGGCAGGCGTGACAGACACCCAACGCGACGCGGAGACATGTTGCTCCGTGCCGCCCCTTTTCATTCTTGCGGACAAGAACCATCTGTCTGCAGCGGCCTACCGTTTCCCCTCAACCACTATCTTAAATATGCTTGCTGGCCCATCTAGATAACGGTTCTACAAACACACGCTCTTGCGATCGATGTCGGAGAGAGATCACGTGTTCGATGGCATGATGATGAGAAAGACTTTTGCCGCCAGGACGTGGTTGAAGCACTTGTCCACGCAGTGGTGAACTTCCCTAAGGTTCTCGATGTAACGTTATCGATAATGTTGAGGAGCGAGATCTTTGATACGGAGATACACATGATTTGCTCATGCGGAACTGACCAAATGCTGGAAAGTGATACCGACATAGGGTTGTCGTTAGAGGTTTTAGACTCGCATGCTGGCAAGCTCCAAACTAAAATTGAATTTGACGTTGAGAAGTTCCTTCAGTACTACATACCCACTGCTGACCCCTTGCGCTATGGCTCTATACCACAGGACGCATTCGGAATGCTGCTGGATGCTGAGGACAAAATCAATTTAGTTCGGTACAACAGATATTTTATTTGATGAGCATTTCTACTCCTTGAGAAGAAAGTACAAATTATCACAATGTTCAAGCTCAAGAATCGTCGTTTGCGCTTGCGTGACCACGGTGGGGCCGGGTGTATCGAGGGGCAGTGCGCACAAAAGGGCTTAGATTTTGGTCTGATAATTGCTACTTGTCCAATCCTTACTGAAAGGACCTATCTGAGAGGCTGGCGTGCGAAACTGGACCAAAAATGGGACACGGTCATGAGAAACCATCAGTGAGCTGAAGTAGCAGCAGTTGTTTCAGCAAGGTTTGAAGCTGACCTATGATCAGCCTGCTAAGAGAAGCGCTTAATGCGCTGAGACTGCGAACACACAGGATAACGTTGAAGGCGCAGTTGGGGAAGGCTTGAAGGTACAATGATGTTAGGTGCGTCTCTAAGCGAAGAGACACGCTATGTCGCGAGATAGGTTGGCAGTTCGGAACTTCGGCGTCTCTGATATGCGAATTTGTAGAGTTAATGATTAACTGCTCCTTCTTTAGGTTAGCTAACTCCGGCGAGGATCTCTTTAGTGCTGGTCACGTTGTCGATAGTTTCGTTGACTGCCTTAACTGACCTCTTAGCGATACCCCTCTGTCTATTTGCGACATTGAGAATCCTTTGGAGTATCGGAGGCCTTAGGAGGAAGAGCGGTTTGTGAAGACTATGTCTCTAGACTTTGAATATTACGTAAACGTGGGAGTTAGTTTGCCGAAAGCCCCGAAGGATGGGAAGGAGAACTCTGTAGCGGCCTGCATTGGCACCTCTGCAAGCTGCTTGGATTCTATCGTATTTAATCAAGCGCTATGCCTACCCTATGTAGCTGTCTCGTAAGATGTGGCGCGTATTATCGGCCGTCTTCCCTGCCTTAATTTACGCGGGATAAGAGCCACCAAAGCGCATATTTTATCGTGCCCGCTGAAACCACTGCTAGCCTTAGCTGAACGCATCGCTTGAGATGGTCTGCGGAAACAGTGACACCTGTCATCACTTGCTTGCCGGCCCGCAGCGGGAGAGCGACGGAGTCCTTGAGTCCTTGCGCAATTGGCACGCTACACGAACATCTAATGTTGCTTGTTGCGTAGGCCTGTACGTTGTGCTTTCTGAACAACCGCATCGCGCTCTTAGATAAAAGCTGCTTTTCTGCTCTGCATTGATGTTGCGTTAATGCAATAGCGCCTAAATGTGTTGTAAGGCCTGCTTGCCTAGCCTTGCGTCACCTGGCAGGCAGGCAGGCTGCGCCTTTAACTCTGGGTGTTTAAACCGTAGCCTACCTCAACAAACAGCGTTTGGCACTATAGCGCACAAAGACTGCTTCTTTGAACTCTGATATAGCAATCGACTGCCTAGCACTTACAACGGACTTAACGCATACATTGTACAATCTCTACGTGCTGCGTGCGCGAGCGCTATACGCTATTAACTTCTCCAGCCCGCCTTGAAGCTTCTAGACTCTCTTCTATAATTTGCGCACATAGACGTACACACGGTCCTATGCGACTTCTATACACTGTAAGCGATAGAAGGCTTAGGTGGACTAATAACTCGCGCGACAACCAGATCCCCCCCTATGCGATCTTGTCACACACTTGAGGAAGGGAGGAGATAGCCTATAAGAATCTTAAGAATTATAGAGATATAGAGGATGTTGATGCAAAGTTTAAAGAGGGATACCAGAAGATTTTCTTCTGTGCTAAGCAAGCTAAGCGTGATGGTCTAGACCACTTCTAGGTAAACACCTGCTGCATTAACAAGGCAAACAACATAGAACTATTAAAAGCGATTAACTTTATGTGTTAGTAGTACTAGAACGCCTAAAGGTGTTATGTCTTTCTTTTAGACATTAAGAATGATACTATAGAAGGTAATGGCGAGTCCGCGTTTAGGCAGAGCAGGTGGTTTAACTAAGGCTGGACCCTTTAGAAACTTCTGGCTCTCTACTCCGTTGAGTTCTTTTCTAGAGACAGAGCGCGGCTAGGTGACAAAGATTTACTTAAGCAACTTATATATAAGATTATAGTAATCTCTACTAAAGCTTTGTTAGGGAGCGACCTATTTGGGTTCAACGTTGCCACGCGGTTCTCGTAGGCAGCGAATTAGCAGATAATAGAGAAAGAAGATAGGGCGTATTGTCTGTTTAGTATATTTAGCGTCTACTTACCGCTGATCTACGGCGAAGGTAAAGAGAACGTATTTAAGCGGCTAAGAGGTGCGGCTATTTTAAAGCATAAGAGTTATAGCTATAACTAAGAAGAGAAACTTAGCAAGATTTGCAGCTAGCTTTTAGCGCCTAACCTATCCACAAACTACTACAAAGCGCACAAGCAGCGGCAGGCTAATACTAGACTCTAGCTACTAGACAGCCCTAGGTTTACAGAATAGAAGAGGTGTGCAGCGTCGCGACTGTAGCTGTATAGAATACTAGAATGTAGAAAGACCATTCTTAGCTCTACTATTATCAAGCATCTGCTGCAGCATTGCTATAGTAACGATAGAATGGTGATAGTGTACTTCTACTTCAACTTTAACAACATCTAGAAACAGAATTTAGAGCTAATGCTCTACTTGTTGGTCTGCTAGCTTATGCAGCGTTCGGTTATAATATCTAAAAGCGTTAATACATTGTTCTTAACTTGCGACAATAGACAACAACAGCTATTACTACATGCGCTTTTAGAGGTTACTTCGCAGGTGATGCGATAGTTTACACGCGTCTACATCGTCCTTAATACGCTCGACGAATGTACACAACGCTAAGAGCTAATAACTATGCTTAAGACAGTGGCTAGGTGGCAACTTAACAACGTGCATATGCTTATAACCAGCTAGAAAGAGCGGGACATCGAAAGCTCTCTCTTAAGTTATATTAAGGAAGAAGACACTGTCTGTCTTTAGAGGGATGCAGTAGACAAGAACATACAGCGCTACGTCTAACAAAGACTGTGTGACGACAAGAACTTAGCAAAATAGAATAAGAACGCTGCTGTGAGGCAAGAGATTAAGGCTGCACTAATGCACAGAGCCTATAGAATGTTTGTATATCCACTTAGCTACTTACAGAGCTAAGCTAAAGATGGTGTAGATTTTAATAGGCTGTGTGTTAGCTAGACACATTAGCAAAGTGTTGCAATTAAGCGATGCTGCGTAAGTTGCTAGCTACTTTGCTGTAAACGCTAGACCAGACATATAACCGCATTCTCGCTACTATTAGCAAAGAAGACTGCAATTACGCGATGCGCATTCTATAGTAGCTAACATTCTCTGCGAGGCCGCTGTCTGTTAAGAAGATTGCAGAAGTTGTCGCTATTAACGTGGCACGCGATTCAGCGTTTAACTGTGATGAAGTGCCTAAAGATCCGCTAGAAGCCTTAAACATCTGCTTAAGTCTAGTTACTATCACAACAAACAAAGCGGATGGAAGACTAAGGTCTACCTAATGTATTATTGCTCTAGCACACTACTTAGTATAGGAATATCTTGTGTCGGACAGAATCAAGCAAAGTCAGGCAGAGCAGTTTAGCATGCAGAAGGTTGAATGTCACAACGTGATAACAGAAAGTTGCTTAGAATATCTGGCCTAGTTGCAGCAACCGTTGTTAGCTAAGATTCTCAAGGCATTAGCACTCGCAAGGTACGCGGCAGAATTCTAAAGTAGCTATCTTTGAAGAACAGGGGACGAGACAGAAGAAAGCTTATTAGCAATAAGTCTGATTTTGATAGATAAACCCGCATATCTCACCTGGATCTAATTGTTTGACCTAGATAGATCTTGGGAAGAACCGGATTTAGGAAAAGGTCTAGAAAGGGTAGCTGCGCCGCTATACTACGCAGCATGCTTAGGCTTAAGCATAGTGACAAGAGTGATGCTTGATAAAGGTGCTGATGTTAACGCGCAGAGTGGAGAGTACGGCAACGCACTGTAGACAGCTTTATACAGAGGCCACGAGCAGGTAGTTAAGATGCTGCTGTACGGCAACGCACTGCAGGCAGCTTTAGACGGAGGGCACGAGCAGGTGGTTAAGATGCTGCTTGACAAAGGCGCTGAGGTTAACGCGCAGAGTGGAGACTACAGCAACGCACTGCAGGCAGCTTTATATAGAGGCCACGAGCAGGTGGTCAAGATGCTACTTGATAAAGGCGCTGACGTTGACGCGTAGGGTGGAAAGTAGGGATTACCTCCCCTACACTTTGGAGGTCCCGGCATGCCTACGCCTGCGTTGTAGCGATATCTAAACACTGTAGAGATAACCTTTCTTGAATGCGCTTTATTCTAGATATTCTGAGATCTTAGGACACTACTTGGCTTGCAGGTAGACAGGGGGGGTTTGCAAAGGGGTTGCTCCACAGCGTTGATAGGACGATTGATAGCGTGATCAGCACTGGAGATATCCTAGTCGAAGCCTACTGACGCGGAAGAGGACGATTTTATGAAGATTATTGATGCATGACGACTTTACAGATCTGCTTGTTAGAGACGCCGAAGGTCCGAACAGCCAACCTGTCTTGGGACATGGTGTGTCTCTCCACTTAGAAACGCACCTTACGGAATGCACAAGGACTAGATGGAGACAGGGCGAGAGCATTATAGGTCTATTAGCCTGTTGTACAGACACAAGTCTAGGGCTAGGATAGAATGCTGCATAGTATGCAGAGTGTTGGCGAGATTAAGTGCAGTATATCTTCTTAAAATAGCTACTTATTCTCTTTACAGTTATTAAGTGCGTGCACGAAATACTATAATGTAGTTCCTGGCAGTATCCAGTCACGCTCACTTGAAAACCTAAGCTGATGAGATTGCCCGCAAGACTGAAGAATTCTACAGTAAATTACGTGCGTTAAAGCGAAAGCATTGAAGGGCTTACGCCTGCCGATGCGCTCGCCTGCTTCTATGGAAGTTGCTATACTGACCACTAGATAAGCGAAGAAACCAAGCAAGAGGAAACTGGCCCGGAAGTGGGACACGGTTATGGAAAACCATTAGCAAACTAAAGCAGCAGTAGTTATCTCAGCAAGGTTCAGAGCTAACTAATGAGAATAGGCAAAGCACGAAACTACTTACTGCCTGGCGGTAGTCAGCTTGCTCCGTACACGCTGAATTGTTGCTAGACTTCTTGGCAAGATCGTGGCAGTGCTCGGCATACTGTGTTCCGTGCATCTGCAAAAACAATACGATACGGTAACAAAAAGCACTTGTCCCCGCAGACTTGTAGAAGGGGAGGGAGTTGCTAGTAGCTATCCACCTAACTGCTAATCCGCTGATACGTTGCTTGAATGGACTCGCAAGGACTACTTGGGACGACGATAGCCTGAAGTCTGCTGCTAAATCAAGCATCAATTAATCTGGCTACCCATATACCATATCGCGCAGCGCGTGTCTTTGACTCAAGTCACACTACAATGAGCGAGTGACCGCTTCAGCACTGGAGCCAGTTGTGAAATTCAGTCTTGATGGCATTGAGGATTTCTGAGGTATTCTCTGACGTTGCCTTGGTTTCTGTCTGCAGGATGCGGAGCGCGTCACATATCGTGCTAATTAAGATCAGGGGTGTTTTGAAATTTCGGTATAAGCGTCAGCGCACCGTGGATATGTCGAGAAGCGATTCAGTCGAGGGCGAAGCGATGCCACGTAGGTTCCATTCCAGAATGAATTTGCAGGCGTTGCCCAATTCTGTATCAGTTGGATGCTCCAGGATAACGCGGTCGCGAGAAGCGACCCTGCGGGTTTCTTCTCGCTGTTCCTTGCTGAGATCCATTCGACCCGAAGACCATGGAGTGCATACTTGCGCATAAGGTCGCGATGCAGGTTCCTTACTATCTCAGCCATGTCACATATGAACAGGAATAGATCAGAGAAGGAAAGACGGAAGAGTAGCTAGATTACGTATGAAGTTGGGACAAATCTCAAAAAGGGGAGGGACCAATCATGCCAGTCAAAGTGCAAATGGTACTGCAACGGCTTCTCCTCGACACCTGCTTCAATCATACCGAGAACTATGACCAACACGGCCTGCAGGCTCCCATCAAAGTAGTCACAACAACGGCTTAGACACCGTAGTTCTGTATTAACGTGTCTATGTAGTCCCTCAATCAAAACCCCATCTTCGTAGATTCTGCCGACAAGGGCCATTCCTGCGTCCGTTGTTCCCTTTGCTGTCTTAAAAATGGTGCCGGCTGGCGATGGAACGTGTTCGTTTGCGTATACATCCGCGGGACTGGTAAGGGGTGCGAACGAAGTTTGAATGTCGCGGCTCTGGGCGAAAACCAATTCAGCTACATGTCACGATGGGATTGTGGAGAGTAGACCCATACCTTAAACAGATGATGCAGGTGATCCACCTGCGCAGATGAGACTATGGAATTGAAGACACGACGTTCCACAGCTCGGTTTCTGTCCTGTTCTTACGACGGTCAATAACGGCAGCTTTGAAGGACTTTGCACGACATACCTTCTGAAATCTCTGACAGAATCGCCAAGATCTTCTCGAGACTCTGTTTCAGATCTTGGAGAACCTCGTTGCCATCTTCCCACTCAGTCCTGTTGATAGCCAGTACGACATTCAATGACGCCAACTCAGGGTTCTCCTCGATACAGAGCGCGATTACATGGTTGGAATCATTTGTACCAGAAAGGAAAGCCAACGTGCTAGCCAAAATTCGCTCCCGGGTGAAGGACAATGAATAGCTCCCTTGGCAAATTGGAGATTGGTAGGTTCCATTGCAAGAAGGTAGAACTGGGACCAAATGGAGAAGATAGAGCAGGGCAATGTTCTCAGCGCAGATCACTGCGGGTGGCAGAGAGCAGGTGGACATATTCGGCAGAAATCGATCTGAACCATCAGACCTTGTGAAGGTGACAATAGGCCGTAGCAACTTAGGCTGGCTTTTAAGTCGCGCAAACAACCGTTCATAATCGACGCCTTCATATTTGTTAAGTTCATATATTTTGAACGAATACAAACCGAATTGTTCTTAATTACTGCAATTGCCCGATATTTGCTGTGCGAAAATCTGGTGCAATACCGTGATTTCAAGTGTGTTAACGTAGGTTACAAGCGAGCGACGCACACCAGCGAGTGACGCTGGATCAGGCCCCCCCTGGTTGAACCCCAGCCTCTGGTCGCAAAGTCTGCCCCACCCTCGAGCTGGACATGGTGAATTCAATGAGCGGAATGATGCCGCTTTAGATACAGTGATAGTATGTGTTACTAGAAAATGCTGTGGACTCTCACATACAGTGACAATTGCAGGACTCTTGCTTGTTCACTTCCTTCAGCAGTCAATTGATGGTTTTGTGGGCGTCAACTTTTGCAACCGGCGCTCAACAGCCGTCAGTCATGGCGTAAGGCATGACTAAAAGCTGTGAGTATGCAAGCTAATGCTTCAAGTCAGATACCAATGTCTCTTCGGCACAAAGGACAGGACTGTCGTGACCTTTCGGTTGTACTGAACCACTACTTTGATATCAGCCTCTGCACATCTCTAAGCTTGAGGTCTTACTTTACGCAAACAGCTATCATGGAAACATGCAGGCATTTTGTCTCAAATAGAATATCGTTCACGTGATATTCGGATTGGCAGATGGCGCATTCGTCGTGAACCAAAACATCTCTCGACTGAGAAACAGCAACACTTCGACCACCCCAGTTCAAGCCAATGGAAATTACAAAACTCCGACCACAAGGATGTCCAACTATAGGACTGTCGTGTGTTATTGTCGAAATTGTACGAGCTGTAGTTCGACGATTCTCCATGGCGTGAAGGTGTTGGTGTTGTGGCGTTGTTGGTGTTTTGTAAACTTCCTATTGGAGCGTGAGCAGCGTGCTCGGATGAAGGCGATAGAATTTGAGGCAAAAGGAGTAACGTTGTACACAAAATCAAGCAATTGCAGACGATTCGATTGCAAACTTTGTGCCCTCACTTCGTGCATATGTATTTATCGATCGCTATCTCCAGTTTCATCGATACTGACGTGTCCAGTGACGTGATCAGACTGAGACAGCAAGTTTTCAAGACAGCGTCTTACTCAACGTAACCGAACGCAGCTCCCGTCTTTGGATTCAAAATGTCATTGATCTAGCCTGACGTTCGAAAACGAGCTTGAGTGGCCATTATGGTCGGACCAATATCACTCAGCCAGGATGACTCTGGGACACGCTCTTGGATAGACCGTAGAGATACACAAGTTCTTTACGGAGTACACCAAGAGTGACAGAGCGTTGATTCAATTGTATGCCTGCCTCAAACCGACCACCTGCAACGTACGGCAGGTCGATGCGGCTGGTGTACATTTGAAGCTGACCGTTATAACTATGATAATTAAGCCTAGTAGGTTGGCGCTAATGCTCGGGGACAGACTGTAAACTTATTGAAATGTGACGATGCTCGACTTGGACCTCTTATCTGAGATTCTGTGACTGTGAGGAAAGACCTTCTTCTGCATAAGGCTATTAACGACAACTATAATGCGCTGGTATGTTACACCAGAACATATGTTGAGGGTCTGCCTTGGTAGCAGTTATGTAAGAATCTGAGATGGTGCAAAACCTCTTTTTGAATAGAGTTTGTGAGCTGTGACGCTTGCTGCGCTTAAAAGCTGGTGCAGAAAACAACTGAGTCACATGTACCAGTAGGTACACGAATCCATGCACCACGCGCACGGGCATGAGCCCGCTCTGGGAGACTCCTGCAACCACGACCCGCAGCGGCCGCACGCCAGCACCTTCTAGAGAGGTTCAGATAGACAATTCTGTCGCACTGGTCTACAGATTAATCCATCAGAATCTCTCGTGATATTAGCTATTGTACGCGGCTGTACAGCCTCATTTCTATATGGTGCTCAAGGTTGGTGGGGTGGCCCATCACGCGTCCCGGCCCATCACGACACCGTGCACAGTACCCGAATTCAAGAGTAAGATTCGTACTGTGCGTTGTTTGTCTGCGTGCATGTACTGTAGCACAGCTTGTGCGGTTGGTCAGATCGGACTCATGTGAACGCTGCACGCCTTAGTCAAGCCTACTGCTGACGCGCTTCCAGAGCGTCGTCAACTCGCAAGGTTTACCTAATTGGTAATAGTAAGGGGATTGCTTATTGAGACCTGATCATAACCACCATGTCGCTACAGAACGAGGAAAGCCCGAATCACCCATTCTTGTTCATAACATGCCGACCAAGCTGGTCTCAGAAGCACGCCTTCATACATCGGGAAACATCGCCCAGGAAACACCGACTTAGCAAGAGGAAGCACAAGCTGCTATTTCAGATAGTCCGGGACAGGACACACCATCGCCCACAAGACAAGAGACCTTCCTGGAACAGGTAGATCTTGTCACGTCTGATGCCGCAAAGGAGGATAAGGAGCCCCCCGCCTACAGCAACGTCTACGGCGAGATCCACGTAGGGAAAGACAGTCTGGATACCAGTGCAAGCGCGACAGATGATGGGCGTGTCAACATTCACATCAACTAATTGAACAGTCATTTGTCTCGGATTTTCCCTGTTCCACTGGATCAGCACATTCGGGACGCACAAGATAGCCACAGCGTCGCTGTCAAGATCGACTCCTCGTACCAAGTAGGCGAAAAAATCAGCTCTCCGCCTCTTCGCTTGAACATCGTCATTCGTGTTGTGGGCTCTCGCGGAGATTTATCAAGCTGGTGATGAGATCGATGCCCCTTCGTTGCTGATTGTATCATTGCCAACCCTCCGAGCTTTGCTCACATTCACTGTGCGCAGAAGCTAGGCATCCCGCTGCACGTCATGTTCACAGTGCCTTTCTCGCCCACTCAAGTCTTTTCTCCTCCTTTGGCCAATATTCAGTCCCCCAATGCTGACCCTCAGCTCGCGAACTGCATCAGCTATGCCATAATTGAGCTTCTATCTTGGCATGCACTCGGCGACATCTTTAATCGCTTTCGCGCAAAGCATCTTGATCTGAACCCTGTGAGTAGATTCTGGGGACCAGGTACGCTGCAGCGTCTGAAAATCCCTCACACTTACTGTTGGTCACTGGCGTTAAGCCCGAAGCCAAAGGACTGGGGCTCGCATATAGCTATCTCGGGGTTCTTCTTCCTCAAAGCACTTGACTGCCCCCCTGATACAAGCTCCTGAAGTTCCTCCGCGAAGGCCCACCACCTACATACATCGGATTCGGCAGCATCGTCCTAGGAGATCCGAATGCCATGACCGAACTTATATTTGAGGCCGCAAGGCAGTCTGGTCAGCGTGTTCTGTTATCCAAAGGCTGGGGTGGCATGAGTGCAGACGAGGTTCGTCTCCCCGACAACGTTTTCATGCTAGGCAATGTGCCACATGAATGGCTTTTCAAGCGCACGTCTCCTGCGTTGTGCACCACGGTGGTGCAGGAACCACCGCGCGGGTATTGCTGCAGGCTGATCAAACTTGATCGTTCCTTCCTTCCGAGACCAGCCTTTCTGGGGCGCAATGATTGCGCGAGCGGGCGCGGGCCCTCATCCAATCCCTCACAAGCAGCTCACGGGTGAAAAACTGGCCGATGTCATTGCCTTCTGTTTGAGACCTGGAACCTTAGAACGTGCGAAAGAATTGGCAAGTAAGATCGCGGAAGAACAAGGTTGCGAGGTGGGCGCTCAATCCTTTCACTAGTCCCTTCGCCCTGACCGACTTCGCTGTGCTCTATCACCATCTCGCGCCAGTGTTTGGCGTGTCAGGCGCACCAGTATCGGTCTGAGCGCTTTCGCAGTCTGTACTCTGGCGAATGCCAATCTCCTGGACTTCCAGGATTTGAAACTCTTCCGAGCAGAAGAGCACTACATTGATAAAGGACCCCGAGAACCGATTTCTGGTGGCTTCACACCCTTTGTAGGAGCGGTTAGTAGCATGGCCGTGGGTTTGGCGGATGCTCGTTCGGGAACCTGGAGAGCTGTCCGTATTCAAGGTGAGCGCAGTCGTCCGCAGTCTCAAGCTTTGTCTTCTACCAATCTGAACACGCAGGTCTAAAGCCTATCCATTGCGTCAGTGCCGTCAGAAGTCAGCGGGACGAACTCTTTCGTACAAAAGTCACTCGCTCGAGGACTTTGCCCGTTCCTTCGCAAGCAGACCTGGAGTACGTGCACAGTCGTAACTCCTACGACCCCGACAAGCAAGCCGACATGATGCGACCAACCGGCGTCCACGTAACCAAAGGTGCAGGACGGTTCGTAAAAGCACTCATCCAAGGCCCTGTGGACATCTCGGTCAACCACCCTAGAGGAATGCACAACATCCCCAGTTGGGCCCAAAACTTCTGGGACGTGATATCTGCCCTTGCCTTCCATTCCTGGAGCCCTCTCTCTTTGAATTTTATGGCTGGATCTCTGAAGATAAAGACGCGTCCCACCCGGCAGATCATCGCCTGCCACCGCGACCTCTGCTGGCATGCTTGGGTGAGGCGATCCGCTAGCACCTGATTCCAACCCTCGCACTGGAACCGAACTTTGATATCTTCTCCATGTACCACAGAACGAAGTGCTGGCAAGATATCGACAGACTTGTTACCGTAACGCTGCCTTATGTCAATCTTGAGTGCAGCCTTTCTAAGGTTGATCGATCTTGGAAGGACATCCCCAACAAAAGAGCTCCTGGTCTCTACATCCTTTGGCTGAAGGCTGACAACTTGGCAGACAAGGCCCCGGTGGCTACGCGGAATCAAGTGATGGGACACAGCTGGTCGAAGATCTTCCAAGCCTACATCGACCAAGACGTGGCGTTCGACGTCCACGCGGCCTACCTAGACGAACCTTCCAACACGTCAGTGATCAAGGCCATGGTGAACATGTCGCTGACGCGTGACCCGCTCGCACCGACCAAGCTCAGTCCGGACGATGCTCTCGCGATTGAACAGCACGCCACCGTTGTCAACCTGCGTCAGCAACGAGACGCTGGACCTGGTATAGGTGAGAACGAAGAGGAGGTGCTGCTACGCCAGTTGAGGCAGGATGCTCGGGCCAAATTGCATCGGAAAAGGAAGCAATCGCAGGATCATAACCTAAAGAAGGCCAGGAAGAGATATTTTATGGAGAATGATACGAGAGAGCTCGAATGCGAGGGCGACCTGTCTCTCAAAAATGAGGATAAGGCTAAGCCCGCTGCCACCACCCACGTACTGGTAGAACAGGCTTGCATCGCGAGTATTCTTTGCAGACCCCCCCGTAATCTGCACGAGCCTGGCGCTTTGGAGCAGCGATGCGAGCTGATTCGAACCATGACGAAATTGTGCCGCCGTCGAGAACCCCGGCGACGTCCCATAACTTTCGACCCAACGCCCCAGACCATGCAAGAGGAAAGTCCCTTGGCCTCTTCGTTTCCCTTGATGTGCGACCCTTGCCAGTGACTGCTCTACATAGGCGATGAGCACCTGTCCCTCTCCCAGCGGATGTTCTGTTACAGTCGGCCGGAGAAGATGAAAGACCACGAAGACGAGCATCTCAGCCACTTCGCACCGGACGCGACGATACCCTGCCCCCATCCAACATGCCGAGAAGAGGGGGTGCCATTGGAAGGTATTCAGCATTTCGAAAGACACGCCCAGGATGTTCAGAGCATCAAGTTTCGGCTTCCCAAGGGGTGAAATCCAGGAAAATTGAAAGGGAACGGTGGCCAGCTGTGACCGTTGTGGTAGGTAGGATGGCTCGAACCTTCGAAACGGAGTTTCATAACCACCCACCCACTCGTTTCATACGATGTGCGTTTTATAGAAGTTTAACGCGGAATATCTAAACATTCTGCTAGACTATGGAACATGCCTTGCTAGAGCCACCGCTGGAACCAGGCCAGCACTTGCTTCTCTGTACCTTCAAGACACGCCCTCTCCGCCGGGTCATCAGGGTTGCCGCGTACGCCGAACCCATGGCGGCCAGGCTTGTAGGTCTTGTGTTCCGTCACGGGCACCTCGCCTCCTGCGGCCACGACTCTGGCGTGCGTCTCTTCCACCTTGGTCTTCTGGTCAAAGCTCACAACGCTGTCCTCGACGCCCCAGCCGAAGCTGGTAGGCACGACCAGCGCCTCGATGTCTGCGGGGACGACCATGTGGCTCGGGTGCAACGCCACCACCGCATCCACCAGCGTCACCTTCTCTCCGCCAACCTCGACCACGTTGCTGGCCAGCCCTGCTCGGACCGCATACCTCCCTCCCCAGCAGAAGCCGACCATGCCAATCTTGCGACCTCTGGGAGTGTCACGGCGCAACTTTTGCAAGAACTCGACGCAGACCTTGTCTGTCGACGCATGCTTGTGCCTGCCCATCCACTTGAGAAACGTCGGCATGCTGGCGAGAAGGCCTGTGTATTTGGCGAAGGTCGACTGCTTGGCTGCGTCGACGGGGATCATCACGTTGGCCATCTTGAGCGGCACGGGGTCGCCCTCGAAAAAATCCGGAAGGTAGACCAGATACTCTCCGCTCTTGGCATATGCATCGGCAATGAGCTTGTTGTTGGGAAGCAGCAGGCCGAAGATATCCGAGTACATGACCACGATGGCACGCGGGTCGCTCCGGTTCCCGACCACGTACGTGTTGAGGCCGTGAACCATCTCTTCTCTGCCCTGGGGCTGGCCTTCGTGGATGGTGCCCTTGACTTTGCTATTAGCGGCTGTTTTAAGTGTCTGGACTCGCATGCGGTACCTGGATGCAGCTATTGCATGGCTCCATAATGATGGGAGCGACGGCGGGACGCTATATGCGAAATGCCACGCCTGTAAGGTCTTGTAGGAATGGACTGCTAGAGTAGCGGGGCAGTCTCTTGCAATTCGAGCCCTAAGCGGTGACAGCCACTTCACTTTGAGTGGAAATGAGGACGCAGGAACGAAACCGACGTTTCGAGATCGTGTAGGATAGTTGGGATTGTTCTGACCCAGGGACGTGTGCGCTTCAGATGGATATATACGTTTGCCCTTACAAAGTCCACCCAATGATGTACCAGGAACGGACATCGTGCTCTTCGGAGTTTGCATCGGTCGCAGCTGACGAGTGCTCATTTTCGCGGTGTCGGGTCTGCCTTGTCGCAGCTTCGTTCGGCCATATCGTTTGGCGACTCATGGGCGTTTAGGGGAAGGGATGAATAGTTCCGAAAGTTGACAGAAAGAGCTTACTTTTCCGCTTCTTACCTTTTAGTTTTCGACTGCGGGACATCTACTCCGAATTATCATATGAGCGGCGGACTCCACAGCGTCATGCGGACAATGTGCCAAGGTGCTCGCGCAATGAGCTGTATGCGGTATAGCGTGAAATCGAATCCAAAGTTCGTGTATGGGCCGGGAACGCATTAGGTGGTGCCTTATCGACGCCCGACTAGGCCGCCCAGTTTCTTTCTCTTTCTGATTAGCATCTATCGGAGTTCCTGCATCGAAAATACCGCGCACAACCATGGTGAACATTGGCGGGCGGTCAAGAGGTTGCTCGACCTGTCGTAAACGGCGGGTCAAATGCGGTAAGCTTTGTTTCTCTGTTGAGGACGCATATGCTCAGGGACGCACAACACCACTGACTAAGCAGCGCCAAAGACGAGAGCGGCCCCATCTGCAGACGATGCCATGTCCTAAACCTTGAATGCGATGGACCTAGGGATATTACTTTCATCCAGGAGAAGCCAGCAGGGCTTCGGATGGCGCAGAAACGGACGGCGTTACCGAAGGATTATACAGCACAGCTCTCTGCCTCGCCTAGGATCGTCGGCTTCGATGTCTACATCTGCTACACCCAGTCACACCTCATACGCGATGGCCTCATTGCGAGCGCCATAGCAGACATTAGAGCCGTTGATCTGGTGCCTTCTGGCACTGTTGTTGCTAGCCGCCAAGTCTCCCACCAGGCCATCATGAGCTTCGCCACGCTGCTTTTTGGTATTCAACACCGGCAGGCTGATATCGCCGGACAAGGCTACGCCCTGTACGGCGTTGCCCTGAAACAGCTCAACCAGGTGCTATCAGATGCAACGCGGTACACGCGTGACGAAGTCATCGTTGCTGTAGCGGCGTTGGCCATCTCTGAGTCGCTGGTGCCCACCGGCCCCAACAACTATCTGACCCACATGATGGGTCTGCAGAGATTGGTAGATCTTCAGGATCCCGTCTCGTTCTGGTCTGGCAAATCGTCCGGATTTTGCCAAGGCGTGCGCTTCATGATTCTCTTCGCCTCCCTGCAGCTCGGTAAGCCGTGCATCCTCGCCAGGCTGGATTGGAAGAAGGCCATGAGGACGGATTCATCCTACGAGCAGCTCCAGGAGCAGGAACTCTTTGATGTGCTGGCAGACTGCACTGTCTTGCTTGCCAAGCTCGATGCTGTGTCGTTGGCTTGGGATGCAGATGCCATCAAAGCGAGAGAGCAGCGAGACGAAATCCAGCAACGAGCACGCTGTCTTTGTACACATCTCCACGAATGGAGGTTGCGCTGGGATGCCGACCTGACGAATGCTTTCGGCGACACTCCTGCGAGCACCTTTGGATCTGAGGAGTCACAGTTCGCATGCAATGGGGACTCTAACACATCTCTGGTTACAGTTGCGGCGATCGCGACCGTCCCTGCCGCCGTCGTGCTGATGCTGTACAACTTGGCGCTTATGCACGTCTTGCAGATCCTCGAGACTCTGCCCTGCGAGGAGTCTGTGCCACGAAACGCTTTGCACCAACCCGAGACCGTTGGGGGGTATCATGCAGAGGGTCGCATCGCGGCTAGGGAGGCATGCCGCTGTATTCAGTACTACATGTTCGTAAGACGCCGATTAGACGCAAGCGCTTCACCAATCGTCCACTGGGCCGTTGCCGCTGCCTGGACAAGGCTTCGCCGTGACGACTCGGTCGAAGGGGCATGGATGCGAGATTTGCTGACCGGCAGAGGTCGACAGGTCGTCGCCGAGGGTTTATGGACCACATACAAATGGGTAAACTCGTTGCCTGAATAAGAGTCCGCAGATTAATACAAATTGCTTTCACAACGTTATTGCTCTACATATCCTATTTCTTCACGTTGTTGAGACGGTTAATTGTCAGAATACTGGAAAAGCATCAGGTTCGGTTCGGTGTCAATTCGTCTGTTTTTACAACAACTCCACATGGCGCCCGGATATTGGCTGTCACCAGATTGTTAGTGCGCAGCGACGGAGAATGCACATGGATTGTTCCCGGGAATTCTGCGCCATACCTCGCATTTCAGACGTACCATAGTAACATGACTTCTTGTAGTCTGACAGAGTAACGCCGCGAACAGGGTCCCTCGCGCAATGGGCCACATGTGGTTAAGCCTGGTCCAAGCCGTAACCAGATATAAATCGAGCACACTCCAGAGGAGCCTTCAAACGTTAAGACCACTTCTTGCTCAAACTATATAGAAGCACCAACGCACCCGACCTTCGTACCGCCCGTGACAATGTCTCACACGCTCAGGTACTGGCTCGTGGCCATCTTTTGGTCAGCCGTTCAAGGTCTTCTGATCGAGACGAGCCGGGACTTTCCTCTGGGCTCCGAGGTCGAGAACCTTGCCCTGCGGCCGTCGGGATCTATTCTTGCCACCGTCTACACCTCTCCACACATCTACGAGGTGATGCAGAGTCCAGACTCGACCCCAAGGCTCCTGCACGTCTTCCAAAACACCACCGGCGCCTGCGGCATCGTGGAGTCCTCAACGCCCGACGTGTTCTTTGTCATTACCGGCAACTTCTCCTTCGAGAACTTCAGCCCCACACCCGGGTCGTACGCGATCCACCGTCTAGCCTTCGAGAAGTGTGGCAGGCCGATCGTCGAGGAGATCGCTGCCCTAGGAACGATTGCGCAGCCAAATGGTATAACAGCCGTGCCGAACACGCCATACGTTCTGATTGCGGACAGCTACGGCGGGTTCGTGTACCGGTTCAACACGGAGACGCTCCAGTTGACCACGTACTTCGACCACCCACTGCTAAAGCCGCAGCCTGTGGCCGGCGTCGTCTTCGGAGTGAATGGCGTCAAGCTCTCGCGAGGCCACCTCTACTTCAGCAACACGAACCAACAGATCGTGGCGAGGATCAAGGCTACTGGCACGGAAGTAGCTCTTGACGGAGCCCCAAAGATTGTCGCCATTTCTACTCCCGCTGATGACTTTATCGTCAACGACCATAATGGCGATGTTTACATTGCCCAGGGTGCACCTGTTAATGGCATCGGCCTCGTGAGCAAGGAAGCCTACGGTTCTGCGCCCATCACGATTGCCGGCGGGCCAAACAGCACGGCACTATTGGGCCCAACAGCTGCGATCTGGGCAAAAGGGGCCATAGGCCAGAAATTGATTGTCTCGGTGACGGGAGGGTTCGAACAGTTTGTTACCAAGAATTACACTGGTGGAGGCAAATTGGCGATTGTCCATCTTGAGTAGAGACGCGGGCGACTACGGCTCACATACGGCTGGGTTTCGGCATTATATCAGAGGTAACTACATATTATTAATACATGTAATAGGCCAAATCTTCGCTGCGCTCTTCTCTCGTGGTGATTCCGTTCCCCATAAAGCGAAATCTGTTTTCCGATTTGTACTCGTAGTTGAAATCCTCAATTCTGAAGCTCTCCAACATCTCTTTGAAATGGAGAACGCTACCAGCATACATTGCTGTTACTCTGCCTTCGACTGTGCCGTTCTTAAACCAGGATCTGCAACCACCTGTCCAGACCGTGCGCTTTAGGAACTCATGACTGTATGAGTTGTAGTCCTCTGTCACATCCGCCTTGACCTCGACAGACCTTACTGGAGTCAGTGGGAGCTTGTCAAAGGAGTCTCTTACCGCACTTACTTAATCTCTTGCTTAGCAATCTTGTCGCACCACCTCAGTATATATTGAACGGTCCAATGCATGACCGAGAGCAGGCTGCCATGGGCCAACGGACTATTTGGCCCATTGACGGTGAAGTAGTTGGGCATGTTCGGGACGCAGACTCCAAAATATGCCTCTGGATGGTCTGCCCATTGTTTGGCGAGCTTCGTTCCATCCCTTCCTTCAACGTCCCAAGAAGGACAAAAGCTCACATCGAAGCCTGTTGCACAGACGATTATGTCAAAATCTTCCTCCGCCCAACCAAGGGTCTTGATGCCCTTGATTTGCACTTCTTGGATTGGGTCAAAGTCAACTGTCACGTTCTTTTCCTGCACGGCCTTGAGGTAAGTGTCGCTAGGTGACAGACGGCGGCACCCAACCTCAAAAGTGGGAATGAGCTTTGCACAGAGCCAGGGGTCGTTGTTCAAGCTATCAGCCATTCCCTTAGTCATGACGCCGAAAGCCTCGGCCTGCTCAGGACTGTTTTTGAGGAGAACGTAGAACAGCTTGTTGCAAGCATGTTCGATCTGATGCCGTAGCTCGAGCAGTCTTTCGGGATTTTTCTTGAACTCTTCGATCTCGGACTCGTCGTAAGCAAAGTTCTTGCCTTCGGGAGTAAATTCAGAAGCGAAGTTGTTTGAGACCCAAAGAGGGCTCCTAACGTAGTTGACAACCTTCGCTGCTGAGCGCTGGATTTCCGGGAGCATCTGGACGGCAGACGAGCCATTACCAATGATCGCTACTTTTTTATTTGCCCAATCCAAAGTCGGATCCCATGCCGCACTGTGCAGAAGACGGCCGCAGAAGTCATGAAGTTTCGAGCGCAGCTGCAACTGTTGGGAGGCTTCAATTAAAAAATTACATTATTGCAGTCGTGCTTTCTATCGTCGCATCTTGAGCGCTGGAAGCTGCAAAAGCAAAACCACCCCTGTTCTACTGCGAGCAACTACCTCTGATATCCCATCGGGGGCTCTACCAGATAGCCCATCTTGATGCGCCAATCAGGTCGAAATTTCAGGCCATGCAGGCTTGACGAAGATGTAGACCAGATTACATCGCAGAGAAGGGCAGGTCTGGCGCTCCAGCGGGAAAGGATTGAGGCGATCACCTAATCTGATTCTATACAGTTAGCGGGCCATGATGTACATGTGCGCTTGACCACAAAAATCCAGACTGTGGCGCAAGTTCCTCGAAGCTTCCTTCCGCAGCCAAGGCTGTTGGCTGAGTAGACCTTGGCTCTGTGCAGCCGGCAAGATTCCGCCCGGCGACCCCTACCTACCTACCGGTAAGCGCGAAAACCGCCCAGAGCACCAGCTCATCGCATCACCACCCAATAGCAACGCCATCACCATTGTAAACGAATTTTTCTGGACAAGAGCTCTACTATTGCATCTTTGTCAAGCTCCTTGATGTGTTTCTGCAGGTCACTTCTATCGCCGCTTGGATATCGGTACTATCTGCCAGCAATTGATGCTGCTTCGCTCATGCTGGAAGGCAAACTTGGAAAACACTTTGCGTCTACCTTTACTGCTATCAACGAACGTAATACTCCTACGTCACATGTGTTCATTGGACCGGGTTGCACGAAAGTCTGGGGTTCAGTTCCACAAGAGCCCAGCTCCAGACAATCCATCTTTCCCACCGTGCCGACGGGCGATAGACCTGTTAGCTGTCCCTTGAAAAGAAGAAGATCGCTTTCGATCGCATCTCCCTCAACGGCGGACTCTGGCGAGCAGAAGCGGAGTCCAGAGCCCTATCAGCAAGCTCTGCCTCCAAGATAGCCGTTTCGTTCCGGGCATCGTTTGTCTGTCAGCCGACACCACTATCACAGCGATCAAGAACGCGGCCAAGAACGCGGTCAAAGTACGCTGGAGCTTTCAAAAAACAATGTGCGGCTAGGACAAAAGAGCGATGTTAACGGTTATGATTGGAACGCTGCCAACAAGACCTCACATAATCAACACTCTGACAAGAAGGATGTTGGGACAGAACGACAATCTGTCAATCGAACCAAAACAGGCTGTGGAACTTGTCGAAAGCGCAAGAAGAAATGCGATGAAGCTAGACCAACGTGCAACAACTGCCAGCGCTGGAACTATGAATGTGCAGGCTATGCTAAAGAGATTCCTTGGTCGAAGAACAACTATGCAAAGGCCCCTCCGCTACTGCAGTCGCAAAAGCGAACGTCCTCTGCAGAGATTTCTGTCCACTTTGTTAGGTATCCCATCCCCAGTGCTGCACACACCCCGCCCTGTGAACCGACGAAGACGCTCTATGTAGAAGCCGGAGCGACTAACGGGATCCAACATTCTCGAGATAGACACTTCAGCGATGAGGAGCAGCGGTGTATGCCATTGTAGGATACAATACGCAAACATTCTGAGACACGCGCTGACTTCCACCGTCAGAACACACAGCGGTTCTGGCAACACCTGTGCCAAACCACAACAACATGCATTAGAGCATCCGCCGCTACCTCTGCTAGGATCACGCAGTCCTCCTTTGTATCATCATGCATCGCAGAGTATGAACCATAATGTACTCAACCCCCCTGCAGCAGCAACGCAGCTCACAAAGTACGTGCAGCCGCCACACGTGGCTCCAACCAATGAAGGATTTCCTGTTTCTGACTACCATTCGTCCTGTCCCCTGCCGCCCATGACTCTCCACCAAGCTGCACCGCCAACCTCAACACTGCATCACTATGCACATTCATACTTGCCTCCAAAGACAGAAAAAGAGAAGATGCTGTCAGGGGAGAGATTCTGGCCACACACTGAACAGCTCGCTAACGAGCGCGATCTTTACTCGGGAGCATTGTTCCGCTTCAACAGCAGTCACAGAAAAGTAGGTGTAAATATCGGCCCTAGCGAGCAACAACGGCTACTAGGATGTGTTGTGGCGGACAGTCAGGTCTCCGCTCTAGCTGTTGAACGTCGTAGTACCGGTCATCTGGGTGACGACGTCAATGTATCTGCGCCGTTCCACTGCGACTATGGCTACAACATCTCGATTGGAGACAACGTCGTTGTTGGACCTGACTGCCAACTGCTCGACTCTGGCAGAATTGCAGTCGGAAAGAACACAAAAATCGGGGCTCGCGTGACCATTTCCACCTTGGGGGTGCCCGCTGATGTATGGTCGCTGGAGAGAAGCAAGGGTACTGCGGCTGCTCGCGAAGTCTACATCGGCGAAAACGTATACATTGGCGACGGATGCACCGTCGAGGCGGGCGTGCGCATCGGTGATGACGCGATTGTGCGTGCTGGATCCGTTGTCGTCCGAGTATGTCTATCCTTCCTACTTCTGTGCAAACCCGCAATGATAGGCTATTAGTCATCTTGCAAACCAACGCGACGATAACAACGGACTAACTGTTCGTAGAATATCCCATCAGACTGCGTTGTCGCTGACAACCCAGCCGAAGCACAGCAGGTTGATCGGACAGGTTCAGCGTTGCAGTTTGAGAGATGTCTAGGTATATGAAGAACGACGCAAAGAAGGTACAGAACTTCAGTCTCTCATTGTATCGCGCATATCAACTCGTCTTGAAGCACCTCCGGCAATGAACGTCGGATTTCGTACTGTTGATGGAATAGAGGAGTGTCATTGGGCTCGCGTCCTCGTGTATTAGCGCTTCATTCAAGAATGCGATCGTTCTTGAGCACAGGGGTGCTACTCCTGATCCTCACACATACAGGCTTATTGTGATGAGTGGTTCGAACGTCATGCCAAAGCTTGTACTTTGTCAAACTTGATTCCAACAGCAGATTCGGATGCTGCGTCTTCGCGGTCGTCGCCAAGCCCCAGCCCTTCGGGTATCTCTCCAAGAACAGGCAGCCCACGCAGAATCTTGTTTGCTTAAGACCGTGTGATAGGTCAAATAAGGTGCTAGTCGCAGGTCGCGTGTATGCGATCTTTTATGTTTCAACTGGAATGTTGCTACAACCGAATAGTCATCGTGATGTGATCCAGAGTCACAAGCAAATCAGTAAACGTTTTGGATCGCGAGGCAAACAAGTAGTTCGGTTCAATCGCTTCTTGTCAACATCTACAACTAGCGACTGCAGCGATGATGCCTGGTCTAGAGTGGGACACATAAGACTCGGTAGCGAGGCTTGGTACGACCGGAACAGAGGAGAGGAGCAAGTCTTTGCGATCATGGCTACCACCTACGGGTAAAACAAGATTCGACTTGGTAACCACCCAAACCTCTGCTGAGTTTGAGATTCCGGTCAAGCAGAAAAGCCTACCCTACGAATGGAGCAATATTGGAGTAAAGGGCGCCGGTGGATGGTGATTCCTTGTGGGCAAAATGAGTTGTTCCAGATGCCCATAACACCTACAGCATCAGTTACAGCAGACTCCTGTACCGTTGGAAAACCAAACCAAACCAATCGGTTGACGAGGTTCATCGTCCCAGCAAAGGCCAAGCTGAGGCGCTGTGAAGACCTTGAAGAGATATGCGCGAGACCTGCTGTGAAAGAGATGGAATTATCCAGCAGCGAGGACCGCGGCTGCAAGTGCAAGCGTCCTGCGTCCGAAGCTGATTAGCGCAGAGCAGGTAGGTGAGCGGAGTACCACAGCCATGGAGGACGCTGGTGGCACGAGGGTATCAGGACGGTGTTAAAGCACAGGTACCACGCTCGAACCAATATAGACTACTAACATGAGTGACGTAGGTTCTGTAGGAACATACAGGTGTTTACAACACTACCCCTGCTATTAGCCATTGAGGTATCAGATTGTCAGTGACTAGATTCTGCAGTACACTTACAAGCAGTTATTTGCATTTTCTTGTAGAACCTTACTAAGGTCAGCTTCCGTCGTGTATTTTCTTAACAGCTGGCTACCTACATCGCTGCTGTTTTGGCTAATTATTTGTCGCCTTCCTTCTTACACCGCTTAATGCTTCCTTCTAACCGTAATACCTTAATTGTAATATGAGCTATGCTTACTAAGAACACTTATATATCTATTCCTCCTTTTCTTTCTATACATATAGATTAATCCTAAAGACTTAAACTTAGGGCCTACTAATTTAACTAGCAAGAACGGCCAGGCACTGTTATAGTTAGTAGTAACAATATACAATGTTAGAGTAGAAAATCTGTTCGCTCTAAACCTGCGTAGCGCAACTAACTTAAGAGCAGCCTGTGCACTCTAATAGCTTAATACATTCTTAAGCTCTCTAGCAAACATAAACAACGCTACAATACCTATACTAAAGAGTAAGAGTATAATAATCTAGAGGTTACTATTATAGTTATTAAGAACAAGAGCAATAGCTGCTTCTACACAGCAATTACAGAGATTAGAACTAACATAGAAAACACAAAGATAGTCTATTCTTAGGCTATTCTATATAGAAGCATAGAGAATAATTCTAATCTTTACTACTCTATCTATAATAGCCGCACCTAGATAGTCTTCTTCTATCTATGTAGCCTATTAAAACAAGAATTCTAGAACGTGTCCTAATACTTATTGCAGAGCAAAGTAGAAAAAGTTGTACTATAGTTAAAAACTTATATAGACTTAAACATAGAGGCTTTACACAAGTAAAAAGAAATTATCTAAGCTTTAATATTACTAATATTAAACATAAGATTATTGTTATATAACTAGCACTATTATATTTCTTTGTAATAGATTACATCTTAAGTATATATCTTTATAGAAACTATAATACACTAACGTTAGTAGACTTATAACTAAGTAAATATATAGTTACCTCTATATACTTCTTTAGTCTGTGTTACCTTCTGCACTACTTGCTACTTTCTAATAATGTTATTAAATAGACTTTAGGAGAACAAGCCTCTAAGAAATTTGTCTAGTGCTAATTAGAAGCGAGACCTGCCTCCTATTAAGAAAGGCCTAGAGATCACCTATTCTGAAGAAAGTTGAAGTTAGCGCCTTACTTGCTAAGTGAAAGGCACTTCGCGTCCACATTTACTAGTAGCAGTTAGGGTTAGGGTTAGGGTTAGGGTTAGGGTTAGGGTTAGGGTTAGGGTCGTTCTGTGATACAGAGCTGAGGGTGGCGGCGTG